>OY987250.1:8607994-8669708 GCA_963920765.1 Ulota crispa | reverse complement strand
CCTACTCCTTGAGGCTGTATTGTACATACTAATAGTTCAGTTTGTTTTTTGTTTTATGGTAAGATTGGGACTCTCGATCTGCTATGTTTAGTGATCTTGCTTTACTCAACATCTTGTCTTTGCTTCGCAACTATCTACTAACAAAAAAATTTTGAACAAAACATTGGTTTAAAAGGGCAATCATACTATAGTGCAAGTCACCAAAAACTAACAAATGTTTTAGTCAAAAATGTCTAATAGTTGTCAACTTTGAATGCCAAAAACTTTACTTGACAAATAATAACTCCAATTTGTTTAGGAACTTTTATCCTAAAACCTTACTTATAGTCCCAAAGAGTTTCAATTGAAGGAGGGGTGCTATAAAGAGCTCATATTGTTGTTAAGTCTTTGTTGCTTTACAATGTCTTGTATTGTATAGTACCCTTACATAACAATACATACATGCCTATGTTGCCATTCAAAAAACTTTGCATAATACATAGTAAAATTGAGATTTTGCTGTTTTGAATCATAAGTATTGATTCTTTTGCAATCCAAACCAAGCACACCAAATTTTGATTCCTAAAAACCAAAATTCCATTTTTGGTGAATTATTTTTGTACAAAATTCATGGTTTTTTATGAAAATTGGTGATGAATTTTTGAGATTTGATTGCATGGATATGTAGGAAACATTCATATGCACATTTTCCCCTCTAAAAAGAAACCCCTTAGTAACAAAATTAAGGTTGACAAAGAGTTCAATGTGGGGTGTGGTAGGACCAAAATTTGTAAATTAGATATTTCTATTTTTTGACTAGTTTTTGGTTAAGTAAATGTATTGTCATGTTCAAAGGTACAAATTTAGTCACAGTGTATGAATCAAATAACAAAAATTGGTTATCATAAAGAAATATCTATCTCACAAATTTTGGTCCTACCACACCTCACATTGAACTCTTTATTGATCATAATTTTGTTACTTAACCCCTAAAGGACCATTGTCCCTTTGAGGGACAAATGGGATTTTGGACATGTACCTATGGTTAAACTACTTTGTGTGATTTTTTGAAACTTTTATTGAAGATGGAGAATTCAAAAATCCGCGTGGGCATCTAATTTTTCCTTCATTTTGATATCTATTGAAGAAGATATGCATGAATTTTTGAAAAACATGGGGAAGCAGGCAGTCAAAAAGTTTTTTGAAATATTATTTTTTTCAAAATAAAAATTTGAAATTGGTTATTTAGATTTATACATATGTGGGGAGCTTTTAATCATTCAATTTTGATTTATGAGTGAAAAAATTTAGTTTGCGAGCAGGTACAAGACTCCCATACCTCCATTCCTTTTGCCTTTGCTGCTTTACTTTTTTGAGCTATCTGTAAATTTGTTTTTTGACTTCTTTTTTTTTCCAAGTTGTAGTAGACTAAGATGCCTTAGTTTTCACCATTTGGATCAAAGTAACTCAGATTTTTCTGAACTTTGCATAAATCCTCCAATTTTGCCTAATGTGTATGCAAATTTGATGGCCTTATGGCATTGCAAAATTTTACAAAGTATGCTTCACACCTCCAATTGATTTGAAAATTCTCCCACACTTACGTAACTTGGTCATCTACATGGAAAAATAATCCTCAACTTTGTGTAGAGCAATTTTTTGATTTAGGGGCAATCAAAGGCTTCTAAATTTGTTGGGCAGTAGGGAAAAAATCTTTTTCTTTCACTTTAGATGTCAATATCTCACTCCTCTACATCTAAAATGAGCTGATTTTCTTCCCACAAGTACCTCCCATACTCTAGGGCAACATGTTACGGTGGGATTTCCAAAAATAATTGTTTTCCCTACCTTCCTACTCATTCCCTCAAAAGTGGCAGTTTTGAGTGACTTTCATTGAAAAAAGTGCTTGGTCCTTTAGGGGTTAAGGGGGTTTTTTGTAGAAGGAAAAATGTGTGTACGGATGTTTCCTACATATCCATGCAATCAAATCTCAAAAATTCATTACCAATTTGTTTCAATCAACTTTCTTGTAAAACCATGATTTTAACACAAAACAATTTACTAAAAATAAGATTTTGGTTTTTGGTAACCAAAATTTGGGATGGTTGATTGGGATTGCAAGAATATTAGATACCAACAACATAAGATTGAAATACCATTTATATTTTTTGTTACACAAACTTGTTTGGAATGCCAAAACATGGATTACATAACATTACTTCCAGGTACTGTACAGTACATCAGCTCAAAGAGGAAGAAAATACACCAATAAGAAAACAAACAACACACAAACTAAACCCTCAACTCTCAAACCTAAAGTAACATAACAAAAATCCCCATGATCATAACAACTCCTACAAGCACATAACCAGTAGCAAAATCCAATGGGAAAAAAATTGCAAAAACAATTGCAACAAATTGCAAGATAAAAATGAAACAAAAAGTTCCTACCTTCTACCATAACTTCAAAACCGTGTCTTATTGTAGTTTACAACTCACCTGCATGCGCAGGTTTCCACTAGAGAGTTCAGTCATAAAGGCTGGTGGAATATTCGAGCAAAACTAAAGAGAAAGAAGGGGCTCTGTACATATGATGCAAGGTTTTCTGCTGCAACCTAAAACGCTCAGAGAATGGAGAGAGAAAACCTCATGCAAAAAGGGAAAAAAAAAGCTAAAAACCTCAAAATCCAAAAAACTTAAAAAGCTAAAAAGAGCTTTCAAAAAGCTTTGAAATTTTGAAAAAAATTGTGAGCAATTTAAGCCCACAGATCCTATACAGGAAGCACTGAGTCCCGAGCCGAGTCCCGAGCCGAATCCCGGGTTGAGTCCCGAGGGGCTGAGTCCTGAGGTGGTGAGGGATGCTCGGGCATCACAGCGGTGGCCGGTATAGCCTCCGGCAAAGGGGTGGTCAGAACGTCTTTCCTGGTTTCACGCAGGATTCCGAGGTAGAAAATGACTCCAAAAAAGAGGGCTACAAACAGGAGCGCGATGGCGGTTGTGAACTTGGGCTGTGCACAATCCTCTGACGTGTTGGTCTTGTGCCGTGCCCTGTACCGCTCCGTTGGTCTACTCAAGGCCGCGCCGGATGCGAAGAAGGCTGCTGACAAACCAGTCGTCAAACTGCACACAAAACGCCATTGGAAACCAAAATGGCAATAAAAACTCAGGTTCTAAGCATTTTCTTCACGTGTAAGCATGCCAAACCCTCCAAAACCTCCGCAGGATAACGTGGAAAACACAAACTTTGGGTAGTGCTAACACAAACTTTGCTTTACTTTGCTTTTGTGCTTAATACAAACTTTGCTTATGAGCTGATAAGGACTTTTGATGTGCTAATACATAGTTTTAGGAGGTGGCGGGTAGTAAGAGCAAACTTTCGTGTTAGTCTTAGAATTGGAAAACCCAGAAGTAACAAGCAATTTTTAAGCTAAAAGAAAATTGCTTGTTGTTTTTGGGATTTCTGATTTCAAGAGTAGCATGGAAATTTTCTCTGATAGCCAATTTTCATGTTACATTGGAATCGGAAGATTGTAGTAACAACAAAGGAGTTATGTAGGTAGTCATGCATGGAAGTGTGTTAGAAAATAACAAAATTGGAAATTGGAAATGATGATCTGGCTAGTTTCTTGCAAAAAAGCATAAGATTTTTGGAGATTTGAGTTTTTCCAAAGTTGAAAAACGTTGATCATTGTGACAGTGTGGTTGATTCCCATGGAGCGTGGAAGTTGACCCCGCTGTAAGAAACTCGTGTTTTTTTTATAATAGATTTTATTGAATGTTTACTTGTTTCTGTGTTACAATTGATGTTAAAATTAACATCTTGATGTCATGTTTGATATCATTGTTAACATAAAAACAAGTGGACATTCAAAAAAATCAGTTATAAAAAAACAGGTTTCTTACAAGGCCCTAACGTGGGTTGAACTGTTATTGCTATTTTTTTTTTTTTTTGAAGTGAGTCTTTGTGACGTGGTTTCCGAGGTGGGGGGTTAAGAATCTGACCAGCCGAGAATGCAGCCGAGCCCAACCACAGTGGCGTTGAGGGCTTTCACTTGCTTCCTGGTGTTCCAACGACATGAGCAGCCACACGTGGCAATCACAAGCATTTGCGCAACAAGCAAGATGAGTCCTGCCAGAAGCCCAGTCGTTTGTGCGGGGCTGTCCGGGTAGATACAAATATCTCTGACAAGCAAAGCATGGTACTCCTGCACAATTCCCACTCGGATACATTGAAAAAACAGCAAAACAACCCCAGTCTAGCAATTTCATTAAAAACTTTGTTAAACTAGTCCAATGGTGCTTGGACAAGGTCAACACTTAGGGATAGAAAAAAATGTTAATCGTATTCAAACATTTAGCATAAACAAGCATTTCATTTGCATTACTTCCACTAGTTCTAATGGTTGCAACTCTAGAGGTGCTTTCCCACCCATATAACCAAAGATCTTTCTAGATGATGAGTTAGAATGGGCATTGACAAAAAGCAAGGGTTGATTGTATGCAAGCACTTGACCTTAACCGTGGCTCATAAATATATGTTTGTGACAAGAGGGGAGTGGGACTGTGATCCTATCCAAATGTTTTTGTTACAAAGGTTGACATTAACCAAGCACCACTGTATGTAGCAATTCTTTTCAACAACAAAAGCAAAAAAAAAACAAAAACAAAGGGGTACAACAAAGTGGTCACTACTTACTCTGGTGTTACTGGAGTGTTGAGCGGAGAATCCAAAGTAAGCGGCTAAGGCTTCGAGGCAAAGGAAGAGCACCAGCATACACACCACACACACCTTCATGGTTGTGCACGTCCTTCCTTTTGCTACAGAAATTTGAACATGGTGCCGGTGTTTTTGTAAAGGGTGTTTAGACCCCGCAACCTCCAAGGCAGGCCGATATATATACAGCTGGAAAAATAGTGTCGTTTGCTAGTCGAAGGTTTGTGAGGATTTCGCTGACGTGGAAACGAGCTTTAACTCAAAGTCTCGTTTCTCACGTTGTACATCCATTTCTTCGTCGGTGTAAAATCACCCCACCACTACGTATCCGATATCCTTCCAAAACCATTGGCTAGTCGGTACAAAAATCTTTGAATTATCAGTGTTGTTGCAGTTGGGATCTCTGTACACCACATCACAGCCCAATTCAATTTCAAATATAGTAGAAGAAGAAAAAATTAAAAATTAAAAAAAAAATTATCATCTCAAAATCATAGATATGCGGTGTCAAAATCATGAGTGTCTCTCCACCTAATTTCCGTAAACGAAACGGAACTACAACGCTTTTTTTCTTTTCTTGAACTCATTCAAATTCCATGGAGGAGGAGGGCTAAGTGTAAATGGCTACCCCCTTGCTATACCCTCCAAGTAACCCCTAAATAATTCAGGTAAATAATTCAGGGAAAAAAAAAAGGGGGGAAAAAAAATCCATCTCCAAACCCACATCAATGCCGAATTCCAAAGTCTCCAAACACCACTAGAACCTCGGAGACTGCTCCTGCTCCTTCTGCTACTGCTAGTATTCAAATTATGTCACCGCCAGGAGCAACAAACGAGGCTAGTATCCAAATAATGCCACCGCCAGGAGCAACAAACGAGGACAGCTCTTAACGACCGCAACATCCTCCTCTCGAAGATCCTAGCTAAGGAAATACCCACTACCATCGCAATTCAAATTCTCTCCTCCAAAAAACACAGTCAGACAGACAGATAAACAAACACTCAAACACACACAAACAAACAAACAATAAAACAAAAAAACCGACGAACGTATGCAAGTGAATGTTTTTTTTGCTAACTCACCAAGTTGCAAAAAACGAAGTTTTGCAAGCGAGGGAGGCACGCCGAACTACGGATCTCCGCCGTGACAATCTAAAAAACCCACCTCGTAAACTCCACTCGAGCATGCGCACTTCGGGCTTTATAAAATGTGGAAGCGATGATCCGGGGAGTGAGAATTGGGAAAGATCGGAAGGGAGGGGGGGAGGGGCATTTCGGTGTCATTCATTGACACTTTTGCAGGGGGCGTTGAAGCGGAAGAAGAACAAAAACACTGACGAAAAGCTCCCAACGATGCAGACCGCAATGATTCTTCTTCCCTCGGCCGAGTCCTGACAGATTTTGGTATTAGGGTCAAGAGGGAGCAAAAATTAGAAATGAGCGAGGGGATTAAACAAAACACAAAATGGTGGGGTGAGGCATTGGGGAGGGTTTTTGTGCGAAGTGAACTTCAACAAATGTGAGAGTGTTCGTCCGTACGTGTGCGACGTGGTACGGAGAGAGAAGGACGAGCTGGCGGGAGCGAGAAAAAAGAGAGAAAACCGATCAGCCTCGGTAGGTCGTCTGCCACGTCAGACTTTTCCTGGAGTAGGTCGTGCCACGTCACGCTTGCCTCTGGAGTAGGTCGTGGTTGGCAGGTCCGGTTTTACCGGTTGTTTTTTTTTCTACCCAACTCTACGCATTATTCATCTGCCCACACTAAGGTACATCTAAGAGTTGAAACTGAATTTTGGGGAGGTGGAACTTCGACAAGAGGAATTGGCATCTAACCCAAGTTGTTTCATATTTTTGGAGCTTTATGGAGTTAGTTGTGAAATTTTGAAGTGGAAAGGCCAGAGGGCTCTATAACAGCCCACCTCCTCAAATGTACGTGCATTGTACATTATTGAAAGGTTATGAATAAGAACATGTACCAACAAAGTTCATTTGGGGAGGTGAGTGGTTTTAATGCCCTAATGGAGTTCAAGCATCATACCTTATTTCCTTACCTGCACTAATTCCTTCTTCACCTCTCTATTTCACTGCTTTGCACTATTTTTATACCCATTCTATTTAGTTGCTCGTACTATTCCTTGGGAATATTTCATGGATACCCCAAAAGTTTGCAATATTTACACAGATATCCTTGCTTTTTCAGAAATTACAGAAATACCTGTGGACGAAAATTTTCAAGTGTTTGTTTTGTTGTGCTTGTACTTCCTTCATGACCAATGTTGAAAAAGGGAATGTAATGAAACAAAAAGGAAACCTCATACACACAAAGAAGGAAAGTGACATGCACAACAAAACAAACACCTGAAAATTTTGGTCCAAGGGTGTTTGTGTTATTTCTGAAAACCAGAGGTATCTATGTAAATATGCAAACTTCAGGGGTATACATAAATTTGTCCTCTATTTCATTGCCCATACAATTTTTCAACTCACACTGTTTCACTGCCCGCGCTATTTCTTTGTTCACGCTGTTTTCTTTACAGTTGCCAGATCTGTTTAAAGTCATTCTGGGGGTTTTTTTACAAGTTTTGGAGTATTATAATGTCATTTAACCCCTAAATGCCAGAGGCCCTTTCTGACCTTGTAGGAACTTGCTCTAAACCGAATGAAAAGTCTAAATTTTGATAAGTTGTATCAAATTTTTTTAATATAATCGTACAAATTCAAACTAAATATGTTAAAGATCACATACAAAAAGAAAACACAACGGTATCACTTATGGATTGAAAGATTATAATGTTTGATCATGAGGGTGTTAAAATTACAAATATGAATTGAAGTTTTTCTATCTTCTTCTCACATATCAAATTTAAAAAATTGGTTACCAAAAAAATATAAGGTTAAGGGATATAACATACATAACTCCAATGAGTTTACGGCATTTCAAAATCTCTTTTACAATTTCTTAAAATGGATTTTTAGTGTGGATTTTTCTCCAAGATCTAGTGTATTTGAGGCTCATTTCCAAGAGCTTTCAACACTACAAACACAAAAAGTCAAGATTGCAGTGAACACTCGTGCACAAAATTTTGAATAGAAAAGTTATAATTATTCATTTTCAAAATCAGATTTATGAGTCTAAAACTAGACTTCAAAAAGAATAGCTCAAGAATACAAACTACTAATAATAGCAACTTAGTTAGGTTTTATTGAACTTCAAAGTACTGTGGACACCAAATTGTGGTCCCTTGGGCATTCAAGGGTTAACATCCTTTTCTATTCCTTTTCTTCTAAAATTTTCAAGATCCTCAACTATTCACCTCAAGATAGTTTTAGGCAATTCACATTACATCCCACATCCCATCTCTACAAGTCCCATCTCAACCCTAATCCCAACTTACTTGAATTGGTAAGAGCAACAAGGAGTACTAAAGAAAGTTATTAATGTTTTATGCAAAAATATTGGTGGAACTTAAGCTGAAAGCTACCTCTAATAAAATGGTCAATCCAAACTTTGAGTGAAAGCCCACCTTCTTAGGTGCCAAAACTTCCACGAAATGCTACCGTATATGTAACTAGAACGTGGGACTTAGGGCCGCTTCACACTATAGCCGACCATGTTGAGAGGTTGTCAAATTGAGTGGCCAAACTTTATTCAAAGGCCAAGAAAATTTGTTGAAAAGAGGCAATAAATGCTAAACTGAGAGCCTCTCAACCATAATTTGGGTCTCCATTTTTGCTAGACCTAAACTCCCCTTTGAGAGGTCATCGTTTTGGATGATAAAGTGTTGCCATGTAGGCAATTTGATGGATGGTGGACTTTGGACTTTGGCCTCTAGCGTGAAGGGTCAAGAAACCAAATTTTTGATTTCTTGCAATCTGATTGGTGGAAATCGACGACCTCTCAACCTTTGACCATAGTGTGAAGTGGCCCTTAGTATGAAATGCCAAGCCCCAACTTTTGACTCTCCACCAATCAAATTCTCAAACTTCAATGGGATGTGAGACGGGGACATGGTGTAAACTGCCCCTTAGACACAAAGGTGCCCATTGTACTCTTATGCTAATGAGTGTTTGAGGCCGTTCTTGTGACAAATATGTACTGACATTTTGGGTTTCAAACGGCCAATGGACTCCACTAGTCCACTCCCACAGTAAAGCGGTTCTCACTCAGGTACAGTACAAGTACACATGAGGGCCTTATCAGCAATTCAGAATATGAAGATGCAGCTTGTTAGCTGCTTTCCAAGTCCCTGTAGGTAACAATAATATTACACTGACATGTGTTCTTTAGTACTATCCGGGACAGGAATATTTCCGGGTACAATTACACCAGCCTAGCTTTCTTTCAAGCTACAGGGACAAGTCAACACGTAAGAGTTAAACACTTTAACAATAAAGATTAAAAAGGGGAGCAAAGCCAACGAAGACAATGCTCGATTGACTCTCAGGACGAGCAGCTGCAAACCTTCTAGATCCTTTGGGACCTACATCAAGGAAAAAACAGCACGGAAACCATGATGGAATAGGACAGGTTGTAACGATGCTTCATCTAAAGTGCAAAAGGAAAATCATGTCCTATGCAATACATTTGAATGCTCTCAAACACTATACTAGAGTTTACTCCAAAACCATGTGAGTACAAGAACTGAAACGAGACCAAGGCTGCAATATGACAGTAAAAGTACTAAGAAATACAAAAAACCAGAGATACTAAAATTCTTACATGAGGCCATACTTAATTACAGTTTCCGGAGTAGAGTCTGAAGTGTTGGCAAGTCACCTCAAGTACGTCAAATCACACTCGGCCAAATGGCAGAAAGCAGCAACAATGGACGGTTGAAACCTATTGATGTGCACCCTCATCACCTTCTTGTGTAAGGGAAACGCCCTGCATCTTGTCTGCTGCAACTTCATATAACCTGAGCATCTCATAATACTGCTCAGAAAAGACTCTTGTGCTCCACGGAAACCTTGAAATCTTGCACGGAAAAGAGGTTTTTGAGAACACGCAATGTGTCCGGATTGATGAGTTCAGGCTCCAGCTCTTGGAGTAGAGATCAGAAGAGCGCACCAGGTACATCTGGCTCAAGGCGTCTCTGTATCTTCTCTGCAGCCTGTAAAGAAAAGAGGAAAACGATCGGTTAAGGGCAAACGTGTGAAGGAAAAATGAAAATACGCTACATAATAGGTTAACCTCCAAGGTCCCAAACAAATAACAGAAAATTGGCGTTGAAAGCTAATAGTCGAGTACAATAACTTAAAAAAACATATTTTTACCTTTCATAAAAAAGAAAATGATTTCTTCTATCTATTAGTACATATAATTATCTTCCTGGAGCCTCCTAATTGAACTCCTAATGATATGGACATGGCCCCTTAGGGATCAATGAAACATGATTTGTTTGCAATAGTTAGACGCATTTTGCTCCAGGTATCCACATAAATACAGGAAGGCTAAGTCAGGTACCTCAGTATTCCCCAACCGATAGTGGTATTGCATTTCTTCCCGCAATACAGCTTGATCCCTCATGGCTTTGCCCTGATCACAGGTAGATCCAATATGCGTTTCACCTCAGTAACCGGATACATAGATTTACCAACCAAAGATTACCAACAGAGAAAAACGCTTGAAGACTTGATAATAGGATATATGAGCTAAAATAAAAAAAAGGAAACGAACAGGCACGGATCGTCACCAGGTTACACCGTAACAAAAATTAGAAATTTGCAACAAAAAATGCACTTCCTATTTGGGGTTCATCTACTTCTAGCTGAGAGGAAATATGTCCATGACAAAGTAAACGTAGAGCAGTACCATGCCAGTCTCCATCATTGTGCGTTTGATTTTGTCCAACTCTGTCTCCTTCTGCCTTGCTCGTTCAGCTATAAGTTCTTGTCTGCAAACAGTCATGATGTCGTGACTTGAGCAGACGTATAAAAGATGATCATGCAGTGAGGTTAACCAAGCACACCCTTCCTGATTCTTTCAGCCCAAAATGAGGTAAATTATAAAAGAGAGTTGAAAAACATACCGCCTCTGCTCCTCATCGTTGAACTCAGTACGCTCAGATTGCTTATTCATCATATCCTTTATGCCCTTCATTCTCTGTTTGGTCACCTTTCGACGATGATATATATCGATATTGTAATACCTGCACCACCACATAAGATAAATGCATATTCATGAGGACCATATGATTTCGTAGAATTAAAACAGCATTCAATGCCTAACGAATCCAAACCGGTCCATGAGCAAAAAAATCAGCACATGCTCTAAGGCACTAAAACTGAAGTAGAAAATATCACCCATACGATATGTCAACTGTAATCCATAACATGAGAGGAACAAATGCTTGTGTGCAGATTCCTACTTTTTGGAAGGAAAAGTTGCCGTGTTGTAATCTTCCATGTACCTGTCAAAATAGTTGTTGGTATTAAGCCAAAGCAAAATGCTCAAGGCATAGTAAAACTTTACGAAGTGCATGAAACTTGCAAAAAATAGATCCAACAATTGCGTAGAACTCTCTCCATGTACATATTTGGGGAGAGAGGTTAGATGTAAGAACTTATATTAGTTAATCCTCACACGCTCTTAAAGGTTGTATTTTCAAAGATGGAAAATTGAGAAAAACCTATGCACTATTTTCTTTTCTAAGAGAATAGGGGTTGAACAAGAGTATACACTCCTCCACAAAACTTACTGCTTAAACATGTCCTTTTCCTCTCGATTTGACAAAGTCTCCAGGTTCACCTGCCACAAAGCACAACCAATAAGAAAATAATTTCAAATACTACCAGCCGAGGAACACAACATCACCACTACACATCCAAATAGTTCTACAGCTTATACAAACGCTCAATGTATGTCAACAACACATATATAATGATTGACTAGTGGAGTAAAATGATCAGTTTTAAGAGCTAGGGCAATACCTTCTTCACTTCGGCCAACCAAGCACTGAATTCCGGCCTCCTTGTCCTGCAAAACACAAAACAAAATGCATCAGATCTTCTCTAGGAGTCTCCTCGCAGTTCAGCAAGAACAATGACAATCAGAAACTAGAAACTCTCAGATGGGACACTACCATCGGATCTACTCATGTCGAAACAAGCCAGAACACATCAAATAATTAATCTATCATACCAACCATGACAAAAGAATAAGAAGGATAAAGATTTACAAAATCCTAGAAACACTTCTACTCTGACCTCTGAACTAAAGACCACATAATAAGGATTTGAAAGAAAACCAACCACAGGTCGAGTTCTTTGATAATCCCATATTTGCCCCATGATTCGGTAATTGGACCCTTGGCTCGCTTTTCCACCTTCTCCTTCTTTTTCTTCCTCTTCTCTTGTTCTCTATCCTTCTCCTTCATCTTCCGTTTCTTCATCATACAATCACATGAGACGATTATCATGAGTACAACACAAATCCAGATCGTACGAAAAGAAGGAAAGGAGATGAAGAGTGAAAGGCATAAAAAGGTACAGCAAAAAAAGGAGAATATATCATGGCAAAAGAGACACATCTAGCACGGTCTACCTTCTCCTTCTTCCGTCTTCGTTCCTCCTTTCTCTCACGCTCATCTTTCTCCTTTTGCTTGATTCGTTTTCGTCTCTTGGCTCTCCGGTACTCATCTTCACTATCCTCGGATTCATCTACAGATGTGCCTTCAGTCTGGGATTCATCCTGCTCTGACTCTGAACGCACATGCCGAATGTGCTTACTCTTGGACTTCCGATGTTTGCGACTCTTGCCTCTTGACCCTTTCTTCCTTCCTCTATCATCGTCACTGTCTGAATTCAAGTCCTCGCTGGACTCATCACTTGAATTCCGTTCTACTTTTCGATCCTCTTTGCTGCTCTTTCTAGCAACTGCCTCCTCCTCCTCCACACCATCTTCCACAATACTTTTCCTTGCCAATTCCCTGTCGTTGTCTTTCTCCAAAACTCCTCTCATTTCGTGCTCTTTGCTGTCTTCATGTTTCTCAGCTGCACTTTTGTGCCGGTACTTCTCTTCCACGCTGGGAGAGCGAGAGCGCTTGCGTCTCTGTTTTGGAGGTGAGGGGCTATCAGAACGGTGCCGCCTGCGACGTTTGCCTCGGTCTCTCTCCACGCTGCGAGATTGGCGACGTTCATCAGTTTCCTTGTCATCCGCAGCCATCGCTTCCTTAATCCCTAAATCACCGAGGATTTATAGCCTGAAAACGACCACATCAATTATCAAAACCTAACAAGATATTGCTAGCATCACTTCATGTATCAAAAACGTAATTAAGATATTGCTTGCACATTTGTCAAAGCTTATTAGAAGCACATCGTTCGATTACTTATTGAGAACTCAATACTTCAAGTTCGAAGGCATAAAACAGCTCCATTAGAAGCGAATTTTCAAACAAGAAACCAGAAAAAAAAATGGATTGAAAACTGAACAAGGATTTCTAATCTTAAAAGTTTGACTGCAACTATTGATAAAGTCATCTCTAGATACCAGACCCTTGATACCTAATATACCAGTTAAACGGCATGTCAATCCGCTAAAAATATCAAATAGATCCTAATATTCGGATTAAAATCCTCAAAAAGACAATCCAGACATACTACCATTTCAGCCGCTCATACACAAACACGAGATTACATCACAAGACAAAGTTAACTACTACTTTTACACTGATTCAAGACGGTCGTACTCACTTAAACAATCACGCAAAGAAACGAGATTCCAATACAACGGACTACTACATTTCAATCCTCGCGTATAAAACTAAACGGTAGCTACGCATAGTAAACCCTAATTCTTGAACCAGTTCAATAAAAGCGTCATTCAAAAACATGAGACTACATCACAAGATAAAGTTAACTACTACTTTTACACTAATTCATAAAGGTCGTACTCACTTAAACAATCACGCAAATAAACGAGATTCCAATACAACGGACTATTACATTTCAATCCTCGCGTATAAAAATTAAGCTTTAGCTACGCACAATTATACCCTAATTCTTGAACCAGCTCAATAAAAAGCGTCCCTTTCGCAACTAATCTCCAACATTTGGTTATCAAATCATCTGCGGCGTGGATTTCAAGAGGAACGATAGAAATGATGTAATAAACTGAAACCTCTTACCCTCGCTGCTTGCAAACACTGTCGACACCAGATTTCGATGTTGTAATAGCGAAAATATATGTGGAAAGAATACTGAAAAGAAAGAGAAATTTTTGGTGGAGGAAGTGTACTGTCGTGTGAGCGAAACGTACCTTTGAAAACGCCTCGGAGGAATCTGTGGTAGCACGATTTAATAGAACGGCTCCGCCATCGCTGATGCAACACGAAATAGCAACGCAGTCGAGAACGGCAAGTTTTCGCACTGCCGGAGTGACTTCATTCATCCAATGGCTCGTCGACGATGATTTGCATCATCCATGTCGTTTCTCATCCAAAACCTCTACACCAAATAGTGCATTTAGGGTTCCCCATACTAATTTCTTAGCATTTCGCACTGTTTAAATAAACTATATTAACTTTTGTAAATAATTTTGTTATAAACAGTGCAAGAAGCAAGCAAAGGTTGGGAGCAACAAGAAGCGCCAAAGTCAAAGAGCATGGAAGTTGGAACTTTAGGTGATATCAAAAATTATTCTAGCATAAAGAGAGTTGCATGCCCCTCCAAGTGGTCGAGAGTGAATCATGAGATAAATTTGCCAAGGTAAGGCAACCTAAATGCACTATTTGATGTGCACTACATATTGCATTTAGGTTGCCTTAACAATTAGGTTGCCTTACCTTGGGTCAAAGTTCAAGGAGAAATTTTAGCTTCACCAACTAAAATCAATCCAGCATTTCCTAGTTTGAACCTGATTTTGGTTATTTCTTGTGAAATTTCTATAAATATACTATAATATACTATAATTAGATTTTTGGAGAAAAATGAACGGTTTTTTATCGAGTAGTTTCAAGTTTCAACCGATTTTTTTGCAATTACTCTAACTGCCAGTTCTCCCCAATCATTACCTTGGATAGTTATCTCATGATTCACACTTGGTCACCTAGAGATACATGCAACTCTCTAGATACTAGGTCTCACATGGTTTACAGCTTGGATGCCATCAGTTTGTCTTTCTCCAACATTGTTATAGTTATCATGCCCTTTAAATTTTGTTTATTGTAATAAATATTGAAGAAAATTATTATGGTATTGGTGTGTATTTCTATAATGTAAATGTTAAGAAATTAGTGTGAGACAATCTTTTTGAGAGAGTGGTTTAACGCTTTGAACAAAAATAGTTTGATATGACAATTGTATTCATATAATTGAATTTACTATAGCTCTTACTTGTCTTTGTCATAACACTTACTAGTATTGTTAGTTTGGTACCAAAATAGAAAATTCCTATTAAAATTAATTCTGAATCAAAAAGATTGAGGGTTTTTTTTCCTTCGTGTACATTATGTTAGAGTTTTGATTGTGAGTGTTCCTTAAAAGATTTACCATAATGTAAATTTAAATCTTAGTCATTGTTTAGGTGCAACTATGCAAGTAGTAATTGCTTGCATTATTTCAACCTTGAGTCATTTTAGTCATGGATGTTGAACTTTGTCGATACCTCAACATAATTAAATTAATTTTTATTTTAATGCAATTCCTACAGACATAAATATTTTTCATTCAACCACTTTGTTTTATTTTATTGTTCTTAAATAAACCTGCTACTAGGCTACAATTTTTCTTTATTATAGAAACTAGTCTCATATGCTACTTTTCGTTCTAACTCTAACATACTTGCTTCTTAAGCTTTTTTGACATTTTACAAATTTTTTTTGATGTTCCTCTCTAAATTTTTGAAATTTTATTCAGTGGAGCATTTTGCCTTCTTAAACTAGGTTTCTGGTGTTTGTTCTTGTAAGAAAAATAATTCCTATCTTTTACGCATGTTTTTGTTGCAACAAACTAAAAGTGCTGAAGAAAAGTGTAACATACAAGTTTCTTAAAATTCTCTCATTCTATACTAGTTGTAGCTGTAAACTTGATTTAACTCGAAAGAGCTTCAAAACTGCAATTCTAGGTGAGAAACAAAACACTTTACTTTAATGTTTGTCCAAATAATTTTTATGTCATCCAAAATAATGATTAACTTTACAAAAATAACCAATTTTGGTGACCATTCTAATGAAATTGAGGTAAAACAACACCTATTTGCAGAGACAAAAGAAAAGAAAATCCATTACATACCTGTACATTAAAGGGGTAATAAAGCCATGGGAGTATGGGACTATAAGGGCCATTTTGGGCAATTTTTCTCTCTGAACAAACTACCAGGGCGCAATGACTTTCAGCGAGCTAATGATATTCATCCATATTGGCAATTTCCATCCGATAAACCCTAAAAGGGAGGGTTATATTACCCCCGCCTTGCTCATCGAAGACCCCTTTGCGTGCGCGCTCAGATTTAGCCTCCGGCTGCACTCTCTTCGGCGTCAGCCCCTCTTGCAACAGTCCGCCACCATGGGTCGTATGCACAGTTCTGGGTAAGCACATCTTTCTCGAAGTTCTCATCCTTTCTCTCTGCAATAATCTGGCATTTCTGCATTTGTGCCGCAGCCAAAGGCACCCTAAATGAGCTGTTTAGGTTTCGAATGCTTGAGTTCTTAATTCTAGTAACTTTTATTCAAAATTTTCGGTTCTAGTTGAAAATTCCTGTCACATCGCGTTCATCCTATCCTTCATGAAATGATGTTTCATTTCTATGCCTCATTTTAGAGCAAAAAATGCTCTGAATGTAATTTAGGGTTTACGGCTTAGGGTTTGAAACTATGTCATATTGTCATTTTTCCGTTTTCTTCTTGAAAAATTTGGTGCTACGGTGCATGACACTTATAACCAACAATTCCCAATTCAGGTGGTTAGCCGAAGGCTTTGTCAAAAGAAAAGTTATCACCATTAAGATGAAGCTTAGGGTTTGTCTCACTTGGTGGTGGATTTACTTTTGAGCTAAGGGGTATGTTTTTTGTGCTTTAGTATTTCTTGTTAGGCCAATAGTTGTTGGTTATAAGCGTCGAGCACTATACTATAATTGTTCTGGAACAATGGGTGTATTGAATGAGCTTCAGGGTTTAGGATTTAGGTTTTGAATTTATGTTATGTTGTTTTATACGTTCTGTTTTTTTGTTTTCTTGTATATGAGGGTATTGTGGTGGTATTGTTTTGGTCATGTGGACTTTAGAAAAAGGAGTTGGAGTATTTTTCTGAGCAAATTTTGGTGTTACAGGAAGGGTATGTCCTCGTCGGCTCTGCCGTACAAGAGGAGTCCACCATCGTGGTTGAAGATCACCACTGTTGAAGTGGAGGAGCACATTTGCAAGCTCGCCAAGAAGGGTTTGACACCTTCTCAGATCGGTGTGATTCTGCGGGACTCGCACGGTATTGCCCAGGTCAACAGCGTCACCGGAAGCAAGGTCCTCCGCATCCTCAAGGGCCACGGTAGAGCTTGATTACAAACCTTCTCTAAAAACCTTCTGTATGCCGCACTGGAAAGTCTGAGGGCTTAAACAGTGAGCTCTCAGGGGTTTCTCACGGTAAATGTTGCGTCTGAATTTGCTCTTGTTTTTGGAGACAGGATCCCTGAGACGTAGTCACAGCATCTGCACCCTTGTACGCTAAACAGGCCCTCAATAGCATCTTGAACACTACTTGAACACTAATTGTATCTTGAACATTGAAACGCTCAAGGTTTGATGAATTGTTAGTGCGCCCAAATCAAGGACAATCAAAACTTGTTGATTGGTTGAACACAAGAGGTCCACAATGGAAGTTCAAAACTTGTCCTCTGGGATACGGGCAAGGGTTGTTTCTTGAGGGCAAGGGTTGTTTCTTGAGGGCAAGGGTTGTTTCTTGAGGGCAAGGGTTGTTTCTTGAGGGCAAGGGTTGTTTCTTGAGGGCAAGGGTTGTTTCTTGAGGGCAAGGGTTGTTTCTTGAGGGCAAGGGTTGTTTCTTGAGGGCAAGGGTTGTTTCTTGAGGGCAAGGGTTGTTTCTTGAGGGCAAGGGTTGTTTCTTGAGGGCAAGGGTTGTTTCTTGAGGGCAAGGGTTGTTTCTTGAGGGCAAGGGTTGTTTCTTGAGGGCAAGGGTTGTTTCTTGAGGGCAAGGGTTGTTTCTTGAGGGCAAGGGTTGTTTCTTGAGGGCAAGGGTTGTTTCTTGAGGGCAAGGGTTGTTTCTTGAGGGCAAGGGTTGTTTCTTGAGGGCAAGGGTTGTTTCTTGAGGGCAAGGGTTGCTTCTTGAGGGCAAGGGTTGCTTCTTGAGGGCAAGGGTTGCTTCTTGAGGGCAAGGGTTGTACTTGCTTGAGGGCAAGGGTGGATCATTTGAGATTTGAGCAAATCTGTGATTGTGGATGCATCCTAGACACCTGCTTTTGAGAGCCCTCTCAATTGTATCTTGAACATTAAATATTTAGGGTTTGATGCATTGTTAGCGTGCTCAAATCAGGACAAATGAAATTTGTTGATTGGTTGACACAAGAGGTCCACAATGGACTTTGTCCTCCGTGATATGCGCTCAGTGCTTGTTTTTGCTTGTATTTGCTTGAGGGCAAGGGTGTGGCATTTAAGATTTGAGCAAGCCCGTGATTGTGGATGCATCTTTTGAGAGCTCCAGGTTGCGTGCAAGGTCCCGGATGTTCATATCCCGGGATGATGCTAACATTGTGGATCTTTTCGTGATATGGTGAAGCTGATTGGAAGTAATGTGGTTGTGTTATGTGGCAGGTTTGGGTCCTGAGATTCCCGAGGATTTGTACCACTTGATCAAGAAGGCCGTCGCCGTGCGTAAGCATTTGGAGAGGAATCGCAAGGACAAGGATTCCAAGTTCCGTCTGATTTTGATCGAGAGCCGTGTCCACCGCTTGGCTCGCTATTACAAGCGCACCAAGAAGCTCCCACCCACCTGGAAGTAGTAAGTTCTAAAGTTCTCTTCCTTTGAGATTTGATCTTCTATGTACCAGATGTCCTAATTAAGTTACTTCTAGTCCTATTTTATTTAAACTACTGAATTTTGCAGTAAATAACGCTCAGTATCTTTCGAAAGTACTAGACGATTGCAGGTCTTCTAAAATTTATATATCTATTATTCAAAATTGTCTGTATTTTTGTTTCTTCTATTCACTTTGTATATTCTTTCATTTTTCTTGATGCTTCTCAAATGATTTCTTGTAATTCTACACGAAAGCGACCTCGTTTGGATTAATTAGCGCTGTATATGAATATTAGTCGATGATAGTTGTGCTGATACAATGGTAGTGATATTATCAGTTGCTTGCTCTACCTTGTATTATAAGTTGTTTAGTATGAAGATATTGACTAAAGTATATGCTGAAAAATATCTATTTACTTCAATTTGTGTGTGCTTGTGCAGTGAATCTGCTACTGCTAGCACCCTTGTTGCTTAAGCAAAGCAGATCTTCATCAAGATTCGAGAGTTAAGCTGTGGAAGTCCAAGCATGAAAATGGAGATATTTTCTCCTGCTATGTACTTGATGGACATGTACTTGAAATGAAATACAGTCTACTTTTTGGATACTTGTTGGTTCGTCTTTGATGTGTTGTGTTTTTCGGTTTAATTCGGGTGAATGGTTCTATCGAGGTTTTGCAACATCCTCGTTTTCAGTTTGATCTATCCCTGAGAGAGAACTTTGCGAGCTTTGCGGAAGGAGTTGAGTGATTAAAGGGTCTACGGTTTATGCGCAAACCCTGCTACTCTAAATCGATGCGGTGCTCTAAAATGGTGCACTTCTAGGAAAAGCTGACATTGTTCCTTCAAATATCTATTATTGTCATTGATGAGTTAGGTGGGCTTAACAAGTTAGCCTAATTTGCTAAGCCCACCTAACTCATCAATGACAATAATAGATATTTGAAGGAACAATGTCAACCATTCCTAGAAGCGCACTGTTTTAGAGCACTGGCACCGATTTAGAGCACATTACCTTACTTGGGAAACATACCATTTGTCACGTGAGGGTTTACCCGAGAGGATTAGTTGTATACATGTCCCATACCATGGCAGGGCATTTTTTTCAAACCGCCAGTTCTTCGCTGTCCACATTCCATTGGGTAATAAATGGAGGGACCAGCTCACATTGGTCTGGCTTCTTTTTGCCAGAAAAAATGAAAAAATAAATGTTCGAGACTAATTGTATTTTTAAAATCTTTGTAACAGTTTTCTAATTATGTATTCACAAATTTTTGTTATGAAACCGCTTACGGGGTCAGGGGACATGACCCTACTAAGCTTCAAGAGGCCTTCACAAAAGAAAACCCTTGAATAAATTACGCCTAATCAACCTAAGCTTACAATTGATTTCAAAACTAGTTTTGAATAATATGTTCTCAAATACTATTGAGCACGATGGTATGTCATATGGATACGATCTACAGTATAAGTCAAGCTTGCACATTTGTATATTGAATTGTTCCCTTTATATGATATCTCTTTTCAAAGTGGTTAAAATTTGTACCATTCTTGAGGTCGCATTATACTGTGACTTTTATAAGAAAAGAGTAGAATGAAAAGTGATCTTTATTAATACAAGTATGCCTTGCACACGCTTCAGGTTGTGTCTCTTTTAATTTCTTGTGAATTTTTAAGTGACCTTTCACCCTTCTCTTTTGTGCCTTTTCCCTCCATTCTTCCCACAAATCTCCAATGACTTTTCACTCTTCCTTTCCCTATCTTTTTCTCTTCCTCCATCTTTTAAAGTTTTAAATCTTGGATGACGGACTAAATGCTTGACATCTAATAGTAGAGAATTTTAAACTTGTGGTGTTAATAGAGAAATTTGAATATTGTGTGATATATGAACAACCTTGGCTTTATAATGTACATATGAAAAATCCTAAATTATGCGTATGTTCTAAAAGTGAAATTTAAATAGAGAAAATTAGAATTTACTTTGAAGAGAATTTACTTTGAAGAGTGCATGGAGTTGAACCATGTAGATATGGAACTTTTGTAGCAAAATAAATTGTGGCCTAAGAACGTTCCAAAAACTTGATCTTTGTTTTTTGTGTGTCTATTCTTTTTCAATGATAACAAGAAATGGTTCACAGCCTTGCATAGGACTTGAGAATGCATCCAATAATCAAGCTAATCATAAACAATGATCGCTTTCTAAACATACTTGGATGCATTTCATTCATTTCATACAACTTTTTCAACAGACAGTTGAAAATAATTTATCAAAATCATCCATCCTTTATCCATATGGTGGATGCTTGCACTTACAAGAATCAATGTTCATGTTTGTATGTGTTCTAGAAGTGTAACAAGAATACACATTGGTTACAACATTTGTGAACAACAAGTACATTCATGTCTTGCCACACAAGCTATGTCAACATTAGAAAAGTTTTGAGGCCCACAAAAAGCCTCGATTCTTGTAATGTGTGTGCATGTCATATTATTCCTTACCCGAGCTGAAAAAACATGGTCTGACGTGGTAGACAATCAACTAGGTCCATTAGTACAAAGGGTGGCAGCAAATAACAACACGGGACTATTAGTGGCTTTGTTGTAGTAGTTGTTGTAAGAGATAAGGACATGTGTCTTTCCCACTCCTTTTGCATCAATCTTCTTGCACTTTTTGCTTTAGTCTTTTAGCACTTTCCGCTTTAGGTCTCTTGCTTCTGTCTGTGCAATGTTACCGTCTCTTTGCTGTTAGAGTCTCTCTTTTGTTTTTTTGGTAACCATGAGGCCAAGAAGTTTGATACAAAGTGTCGTTATTTTCATAGAACAAAATGGAAGTTGGGTGCCCACAAAAATTGACATCAATTCATGGGTAGCTCTTTTACCTGGGAAAATTGGAGGTCATGCCAAAGATGCAAAGAAACATGGAGGTTCTGAAAGCATTGAGGGTTGCTATAAGGCAAAGGTTCTCAAATTTAGAGTGAAACCAGGGTCAAATATTGTATAAGAAGTGCTAGTCCAACACGCCTACATGTGGAGGCAATTTGATTTAAATCCGGCACAACCGTTGTCCATCGGAGGAGCGTGCAATTGTAAGATTTTAGTCTAGGCCTTATTTAGTTTCAACTTGCATGCTGAACTTGTGAATTTGTGAAATGTAGGCTAGCACCAAAGTGATAAAGCGTGAACTTGGTGAATTGAATTTATTGAACTGGATTGAGTCCACTGTTTGACAGATCTATATCCATCGCTATGCAAAGACTGGGTTGACCCAAACAGTATCTTAGGAGTTATTGTTTTGTTACATGCCGACATTGGAGAGCTGACCCGTGGTGAATGAACACACAAGGAGCTATTACAGGATTTTGTTTTCTTTTACAATGCATCTTATGTTCCTAGTACCTCATCTGTTGCATATGGTCAAATTCATGCACTGGACCTTCCAGATTTCAATAGTCCCGATTGGCCTCTTCTTGATATGTCAACTAGTGAGTCCTATCGAGCTAAACTGAGAGCAGATTTCCATTCTGCAATGAAGCCCAATGTTGGTAGCAAACAAACCCCGCACCTCGCTTTTTATGCCCATTGGTGTTTTTGTTGATTTATTCTCTACAGGATCAAACATGCACAAAGCACCTACTATGTTTATTTTCAAACAAGTGACTGACCTACTGTGTTCATCATCAATGGATGATGGGTGGGACTATAAGATTACAATCGGAGCCGATGTCATTAAATGCCTTGCTTCTAGAGAGACACTTATCTTTTGATACCACATTGGGAGATCTACACTTTATGCATCTTTCATTTTCAATCAACTGAGGATGCGTGACAATTCAACTTGGGAAGCTATTGATTAGTTTGAGCTATTCACTATGGTGACAGTATCCTGTGAAAATGGAGATTTAGTGCAGGATCTTGAAATGGGATTAACATGGTCACTTTGTGACATTAGAGGAGATTTCTATGCAACTAGGTTTGCATAATGACTTTGACATGTGTATAGTAGCTGATGCTAAAGTACAGAAGATCAATAGGCAACAAGAGAAAAAGATCACAGCTGAGAGTGTTATGTTACCAAAGAGACTCCGGCTCATTATAAAAGATTAGAAGTAACTTGCATTAATGATTTGTCAGCAAAGGGTGATAGCTTTTTTTTCATCTCTACTTGGATCAATGAAAATCAATTGTCCAAATTTGTATGTATATTATATGATCCCTTTGTGCATGCTAAGTATAAGGTATGTTCACCCATAAGCACCACTGTCCCCATAACTGTCACCTCTAAAATCTTGGAAAATCCGTGGAAGTGGATAGATGTAATGACAAGGGTGTATAACATATGAACAAGAAATCTTGAAAGTGGTTATGGGTGCAATGGTAGTTTGCTCTTTAAAAATTTACAACTTATTCTCACAATATCCAAATAATACATTTGAAAGTGCAAAATTATTATTATTTTGTTCCTAACAGGATCTTATAAATAATTTGCTAGCTGTTGTTCAAAACCCTTAGTTTGACGCTTATGGGTGTACATACCTTATGTGATCAAACCATTTGGTGTGAGTTATCTTGACTTTTTTGTGTTTTGAATTAGTGAAGTTAGGATTTTAGATTCTCATTTGGAATCTCAATAGCTGAGCTATTTGAACTCCTTGTCTTGGTATGTTCAATCTCACCTTATTTAGAGGTGGAGCCCCTTAGATGTTATTGAAACTAGAACATGAGGAGTCTTCTAACCCCTAAATGCCCAAGGCACCACATTATGGTGTTGACAATACTTTGAACTTTTATAAAACCTAACTAAGTAGCTATTTTGAATAGATTTCATTTTTTAAATGTTCTTTTTGAAGTCTAGTTTTAGCATCAAAAAACTGATTTTGTAAATGATTGATTATGATTTTTCAATTCAAGATTTTGTGCAAGGGTGTCCATTGCAATCTTGACTTTTTTAGTATTGAGAGTTGTTGGAAATGAGCCTCAAATATACTAGACTTTGGAGAAAAACTTACACTAGAAATTCATATTAAAAAGTGTAGAGGAGATTTTGAAAATTCATAAATTGGGTTTGAGTTATGTATGTTATGTCCTTTAACCCCATATACTTCATGTGACCATTTTTTTATACTTGACATGTGAAAAGAGGACCAAAAGACTTCAAGTCATTTGCACGATTTCAACACCCTCATGATCAAACATTATATTCTTTCAACCCATAAATGATATTATTGTGTATTCTTTTCCTATGTGATCTCTAACATGTGCAGTTCAATTTTGTACGGACAATTTTAAAAAAACTAATACCACTTATCAAAATTTTGGCTTTTTGTTCAACTTAGAACAAATTCTTGGAAGCTCAAAAAGTGCCTTGGGCATTTAGGGGTTAAACATGCTCAGATGCCATTGAAAACATTAGGAAAGCATTCAAATTGACGCTAAGGGCTACTATACACCTAAAAGCCAAGCCAATTCATCGTGTAAAAGACTTGAAATCTTCATTTGTAATTGGACCCAAGGTTGAAAACGGCCTCAATTCCTTTACACCAAGTAGTCGGGCCAATTTTGTGCAATGGATGTTTTATTTCAAAAAGGCAATTTTTGACATAACCAAGCTCAATGAATTGGATGCACCAAAAATTGGAGGCCAATTCTTTTTCTTAGGATCAGTGTCAAATGTCATTAATAAAACAAACAAAAATTCCTCAAATAACATTTGTTTTGGTCTTGTTTACACTAGAGGCAAGAGGCCATGGAGAAGAAAATTTAAGCTAATGAGAACTACAAAGAAGACCAAGCAATATCACTTTGCATTGAATTTTTTTTGAAAGAACAAGACAAAGACAAAATGAGGTGGACATCACCTTTTTCCTCCATAGCAATAAATTGAAGCACATTTTATGAGTCCCTTGGAATTATAGTTAGGGTCACCTTAAGTGCATCTGACTATAATTTTGAGAGAACAATTCCTCTAAAATCCTCATAGCCAATCAATTTTTTTAATAAAAAAAATGGGTTTGTTCATTTGACCTTTTTTGGAATTTTTTTCCTTTAATCTAGGTATCTCATAGTCATTTAGCCAAAAAGTAAAAGTACTTAAGTGTAAATATTATTCTATTCTTGTTTTAAATACTGTCTATTATTTATTTTAATTTATTCTAAATTTTTCCTAATTTTATGCTTACACAAATTAAGTAATTCTTACATATCTATATCTTTACACTAGTTTAATCACCCGTTGTACCAACGGGTTGGTCATTGTACCCCCTATTCTCGTGCCCCTATCCCCGTGCCCCCTATCCCTGTACTCCCCTATTCACATGCCCCCCTATTCTCATGCCCCTTAAATTTACTTGCAACTCATAGTTGCACTCAAACTCTTTACTTTTCATCCAAAATGGGGTCTTGGGATTCTTTTATAGATATAAATAAAGAAATGCAATTTTAAATTTGTCAGTAGCAATCCATCTTGACGGTTCCGTAGGTGAGGACAACAATTCCGCAAAGCTCATTTTTAGTTCCACTTAAAATTAGAATAGTGTACAAGTTTAACTAAAGTTTTTGGGGTGATGTGGCATAGAGTTGATGCATCACCCTATCAACCCTTTGGTACAAAAGGGAGGAGGACTTCTCCAGCAATAAAAGAAATCAACGATAAGCCAAATGTAGGTTCAAAACTCACCTTATGTTTCAAAGTTGCCTCCATTTGCGTTCATTAGTTTTCTTTCTAACACCTATAAAGCTTGTACGGTATTCTTTTATATCTATTTGTTTTTCCATAGATCAAGTTTGTACAAATATTGATGGTGGTGTATATTAAGATAGTAGAGTATTTTGCAACATACTTACTAATAGTTATACACCTCCCAAGAATATCTTGCATTAAACTATGAAAGAAAAAACAAATATACATAAAGAGTTTATGAGAAGCATAGAAGAGAATTAATGATTTGCAAATGAACTCCAAATATACAAACCCAATGTTTTTAAACTTGTTTGATACACAAATTGTAAATATAAACACTTTACTTTTAGACAGCTTAAAAATAAAATAACACACAAATAGGCTAAAGTAGTATATGTAATCCTGCATATAAGTGCAGTAATCACTCTATTTCAATTTTGGTTACTTCCATTTAACTTCTATTACTTTATTCTATTTGTGTGTTATTTTATTTTTAAGCTGTCTAAAAGTAAAGTGTTTATATTTACAATTTGTGTATCAAACAAGTTTAAAAACATTGGGTTTGTATATTTGGAGTTCATTTGCAAATCATTAATTCTCTTCTATGCTTCTCATAAACTCTTTATGTATATTTGTTTTTTCTTTCATAGTTTAATGCAAGATATTCTTGGGAGGTGTATAACTATTAGTAAGTATGTTGCAAAATACTCTACTATCTTAATATACACCACCATCAATATTTGTACAAACTTGATCTATGGAAAAACAAATAGATATAAAAGAATACCGTACAAGCTTTATAGGTGTTAGAAAGAAAACTAATGAACGCAAATGGAGGCAACTTTGAAACATAAGGTGAGTTTTGAACCTACATTTGGCTTATCGTTGATTTCTTTTATTGCTGGAGAAGTCCTCCTCCCTTTTGTACCAAAGGGTTGATAGGGTGATGCATCAACTCTATGCCACATCACCCCAAAAACTTTAGTTAAACTTGTACACTATTCTAATTTTAAGTGGAACTAAAAATGAGCTTTGCGGAATTGTTGTCCTCACCTACGGAACCGTCAAGATGGATTGCTATTGACAAATTTAAAATTGCATCTACTTATATTAAGAAATTTAGATCACTCTAAAAAGGAAAAACAATGAGCAGAGATAGATTTGAAACAAACAAAACAATGTGTTAAGGTGTCCTTGAGGTATCTTTCAATACACTTTTAACTTTTTTCAATCAATGCGCATCAAAATAAAAAGTAAAAGATTGTAATAAGGTGTGCCTCATGCACACCTCAACAAACTTATTTGCTTTATTTATAGAAAATCCAAAATCCAAAATGTGTTGAGGTGTGCTTGAGATACACCTCAAGCATGTCAACATACTCTTAGGCTTTATTTATTGAAAATCCAAAATCCAAAATGTGTTGAGGTGTGCTCTTCAAGCACACCTCAACACACTCTTTTGCTTTATTTATTGAAAATCAAACATACAAAATGTGTTGAGGTATGCTTGAGGTACAACTCAAGCACACCTCAACACACTCTTTTGTTTGATTCATTGAAAATCCAAAATCCAAAATGTGTTGAGGTGTGCTTGAGGTACACCTCAAGCACACCTCAACACACTCTTTTGCTTTATTTATTGAATGAGATTGAAAATCAAGTTTAGGCTAGCCTATAGCAAAAAGTGGGTTGAAATTTTTGGCAATTGACTCCAAGAGGAGTTGGCATGGCCTCTAGGTATAAAGCGGTCCTAAATTAGAAAATAAAAACTTCTTCAATTGTAAGGTAGTTTGCTCATATTCCGCTTAGGCTTTAAGGCCGCTCATCTGACTACTATGCTTGTACATACTATTTTTCATAGCCTCTCAACAATGTACAAGTGCTGTGCGTTTGAGGAGCTGGGCAGTTCTAGAGACCTATGGCCTTTCCACTGCATAATTTCATAACTAATTCCATAAAGCTCCAAAAATTATGAAACAACTTGGGTCAGATGTCAATTCTTCATGCTTTTCAAGGAATTCATTGAAAAGTAGTTCAAGAAGTTTGACGTCCACAAAATTCAGTTTGAGCCGTTAAATGGACAATTTATGAGCACAATTCCTTAGTATTGATTGTAACTATTCCACCACTTCTACTTCTACCAGTATAACTAGCGCACATCAAACTTGGATAACAAGTTTTGAAGCAAAAAAATGTCACACAACAAATGAATTTTAGTCATTCATAAACCTAAATGATAGGCAACTACATATGGAATCCACTTTTGATTTGATGAGATGTAGATCTATGTTTGATCCTATTCTGAAGCAATAACAGAGTCATTTGGAACCCAACAGCTTCCAACTCGTGTACACTTTTCTCTCCAAATTGCACTATGTGCTGTAGTTGACGATTGCAAAGATGCCTCTTGTCTAGCTTGCACTGCTTACTCATCAATTAATGAATTGACTTCTGCACTATTGATGGACATCTCCTTATTCCAAAATTTGTGAGCTATGATACAATACCAGTGTTGGAACATTTGCACAAGTGGATTTTTTTTCATCTTCTCACCAGAATGTTGTGTATGTCTTTGGTATGCTGTTTTTGCTGCATGATGAGAATTCTCCATCCCTTGGCACAACCATACTCCTAAGCTTCCGTATCTAGTGACAAAATATGGTGCATGCCTTACTAGAATATGCTGCAAAAATGATCCAAAATAGTATTAGTGTACTCCAATTGACAAGAAATCTCATGAAATGTCAAGAAACTAGGAGCATATAAAGGGACTAGCAGCAAATAAACACTTGCCATGTACTGTGTGATGTGTTGTTCTTTGAAACATTTGATGTAACACCCCCCCCATTTCTCAACCTTTGCCTTAAAATCTCCAACAGACTGATTGTGTGTCAATCTCAAGCCACTAAGGTACAAAAGAAGATCTTCCAATGCCTTCCACATCTCTACTTTTTCTTGCTTGCTTCATCTCTTATTCATGAGATTATTTTCTGCATTAACGATACTAGCATACAACTTGAAGGAGTTGTTTCCAAATGGAGAGGGTTTGAAGAGCTTCAAAGCATGTGCCCCCGTTGAATGACGGCTTGTTTGGCACATTATTTGACTTCCCTGACAGATCCCGATCTTTGAATATCGTCACACTGCCGCCATGTGCACCAGTAAAAGAAACAACCTTCTCCATTTCTTCAATAGCTTTGTTTTGCAGATTCTGATCACAAATTGTCCATACATGCATAAAATGCATGTGAACTATCTTCTCAACCACCTTGATGAACGCATGAAGAGTGCATATGTGTACTTTGTCTAAAGGAATCTGGAAAATTGGAATCCATCTACTAGAGGTTGCAACTCCAAGCAATGGTTTTGCACAGACCTTCTTTGAAAACAATCCGTCATTCCATGTGAACTTTTGCGAGCTCATTGTTGTTGCAGCTTGATCAACAGGTCCTACTATTGTCTTTTTGCGCTCTTGCAAACAATATATGCAGCTGCAAAGGCAATTGGCACCCATCTTCAAGCAATACATGCATTTGATAGTTTTAAGATTAGCTGCTAAATGCCACTCAACTTTGAATGACCCAATATTTGGCACATCAAGAAGCTTTCTATTTTCTTGATCTTTGATAAGTGCTAGATTGCTAGTTTGAAAAAATACCCACCATAAAATCTCATGGGTCTCTTGTGGAACTTGAAAAGCTGCAATTGGCCAAGTTTCCCTCTCAGATTGCACAAAAAGTATTGCTCGCTATCTGGTTCAATGCTTGTATCCAATGCACGATTCATCAATGTCAATCCCACTCGTTCCATCTTTTGAGCATGTATAATTTTTGCCTCATCTAGCTTTAGGATAAAAATTAAAGGTTGTCCTTGCAACTTTATATCACAATTGACAAAAAAAAAGGTCTTAGCTTATGGATGGTCATAGTAGTCCTAAAAGTTAGAGATAATAACACTAGGAGACTCAAGACACTGGTGACTCTTAACAATAATAACTCATAACACTGATGACTTGTACACTACATCAAATAGTGCATTTAGGTTGCCCCATACTAATTTCTTGACATTCCACACTATTTGAATACTTATTGCTGCTACAATAATTTTCATTAATAATTATTGTAATAAATCATTTTTAAAAAACTTGGAAAGTACTACAAAGCTATAGAAAGACAACTAGCAATGTCCAAGTTGTAAACCAAGTGAAATCTGAATATGTAAGAAGTTGCATGCACTTTCAAGTGGGCAAGTGGTGGGTCATGAGATAACTTTCCAAGGTAAGGCAACCTAATTGTTGGGGCAACCTAAATGCACTATTTGGTATAGTGACTCAATATCCAGAACTAATGAAGACACCTACCTACATGTGCTTACGTAAGTTTGTTGAAATTTAACATTTGTCAAAAAGAATCTGTCAAGCTGAGACTAGGAATTTGAATGCTAGAAATGACTAACCTTCATGATTTATTCCGTATAGCTCGACCATGGTCCTCTGGACCTGCTCTATATTAGAAAAAAATAAATTATTCTCATTCAAGATGAGCTTGATTGAATCTTTGGCCTTAGACTTTGATGTGCATGGTACCTTGAGGCTGTTGCTAATTGATTGATACTCTCCAACATATTCATGCAATTTTAAGTTCAATAGCTTCCTTGCTATAGAAACTTTGTGAGGATTCGGCAAGCATCCAATGCGTAGTTTTGACCTGACAATCTTTGTTGCTCCCTTAAACTTTTTGTAAATAGCTCCATATCTAGCATGTGTTATTCCATTGCAATCACAAGTCTCAAGTATTTTGTTAGGCCCAACAGCATCACCAATTTGATTGAAGTAATGATTTGCCATGCATATTCCAAGAGGACTCATCTTAGCTGAATTGCACAATGTTGATAACTTCTTGAAGTGACAACAAGGAAGAAAGAACCTTTCCAGTACCTTCTTGTGCAATTTTACTTCCACAGAGCCGTTGCTTTTTGCTGTGTTGCATGTTTGATTCATGAATTGTTGTTGCAGTTCTAGAATTTAGAATACTTCTAGCCAAACGTATGGTTCTCTTTGCTTGCTTTCTAGTTGGAGCTAAGTCTTGTAAATCCTTTTGTCGTCGAACTGAACCTCAATGTCCATAAGGAGTCTTCACCAATTTTTGTAAACAAAGCTCCCGCCGCCTCATTATAGCTTTTATCCTCCGAAGCTCTGATGATAGGGCAAAGACCTCCTTCCCATGCTCCTCTTTTAGACTTTCAAGTTCTATCCAAAATCTAATTGTAGTTGTAACAGCTCATCACCATTGCCATCAGTATTGTCTTTCAATTGATTATACTCATCTTGAAGATTGCAAAATTGAGTCTTTAGTTCCTCGTTCTATAAAAATAGAATCCTATTTTGTTCTTCAATATTTTTCCTCACTTTAGACTCCTCTTTGGTAAATATGAGTAGACAATCTCTCTCTTCAGATGCAGATGTCAAAAGTAGGAACTGCTCTTTCAATGTCACAATCTTTCTTTGTGCTTCATGCAATGTAAAGCTACTTCTACTATCTGTAGTGCAAAGACTTTGAATATATCCTAATAAACCATTTTTTCCTTCAGCTGTAAACTTGAGCAAGTCACTCACGCTTCAAAAATAAAGACATCTATTGTTACTTGGATGATGAGGATAAATTGACCCATCCAACCACAGGTCTACATTTGTTGCCCCAGAATCTTGAATTTGAGGGAATTCAGATTTTGGAGTTTGCTCGTGTAGTGCTCGCCCACGTGAAACTAACGGCGCATATTTTCCAACAATTGTTGCGCTAATTTTATAAAGTCCAAGACTTGTCATTCAAGTAAGCAACTACTCTCACAAAAATTTCAACCTGGTCTTTGCTAAGAGACAAAGTGAAGCAAAAAAATCACTCTCTTTTGCCTTTGCTACTTGCTACTGTAACCAAATTGAATGGCATTGAAAGGATTTACACATGCAAATTTTGATTGAAGCCTTCTAAAGCTATGTACATATTGCTCTTGATGAGCAACATCAAGAAGATTGAAACTAGCAAATTCACTAGACTGCAAATTCACAAGTTGTTCAACTTCAGTACATTTGCCAATTGTGTCTATAAAGGATGATCTGTAAGTGCGTGCAAAGAATGATTTGTAACCACAGGAATCATGAATTGAAGGTGGAAAATGAACTGGCGGGAACCTTGCCATCCATTTCAATCATGCCACGATAGAATTCCAAATTTGATGCAACGTGTAATTGCCCGCCATTTTGTAAGCGGGGCACCAAAAAGTCCATCTAAGTTTGAAAATTAGAACCGCTTAGTTGAGATGATCTTAGCCGTCACTCCCATTTTTCATGCTGCTCAATAACCTCCTGACCCTCTTTTGTCTCAAAGGCAAGTGGCCTTCTCTGGGCCTCAATTTTTTTCTAATGCTAGTGCAAGAATCTAAATAATGCAAAGGCACTTCACACCAATTTATGCAAGTTTTGTCTACTTAGTATCAAGGCATTTTTTTTGGAGACACCTACATTTCTAGTCCAGTTATGGTCATGAAAATTTGGAGGGACAACCTCTAATTGGACTTGAAATGTCAGTGTTGCCAGAAGAAAATGCCTTGCTTAGTATAAAGGAGTGGTATGTTTCTAGTCTTCACTCTTGTAGAAAGGGTTGAGGCTATAGTCTTTTTGCCGCCCATGAGGAAACCATGCCAAAGCACAACCCCTATACCCTTCAATTGAGGTGTGTACTCACAAAGTATTGTCAAAATTTTGACAACTTAACTTGGAGTATTGAACAAGGTACTTGAAAATCACAACTTAGAATAAAATTAGTTCATCTAATTTTTTGTGAGCAGCCCTAATGGTATAAACTCATGAATTTCTTAAATTAGTGCAAGTTAGCATTATTAGTGCAAGACTCAATGATTGAAATAACTTATATAAGAAGATTTTAATATTTTCTCAATTCCGATGCTCAAGAGGTTCCTTTTTTAATCCTTAAACACCAATGCAAATGTTTTTCATTTGATGAATAACAAAAATCAATACGTTGAATGTAAGGAAGCCATCTTTCATATGTTCATTTTAAAGTAATCATGAAGATGCGGTTTATCTTTAAAAGCAAAAAAAAAAAAAAATCTCACTCAATGCACATACATATTTAAGTACCTCAAATTGTAAGAAGATTTACAAAAAAAATATTAGGCCATATGCTGCTCTTCTAACAATATTCATGAGGACAATATTACATGTTAATTTATACAATTCATGACAATATTAACCCCTAGATATCCAAGGTATCAAATTCTAGTGTAAAATCCATTAAAATTTGGTACCTTGGGCATTTAAGGGTTAATATTTGTGTGGATGTTGCCACAACATTAGGGGTAGTCATAGCACTTTCTTGGGCAACTGTGAAGAATGAGAACTCACACGTGCTGCGTCGTTGGTGGCTGCCGCAGCTTACCTTTTTATTAGCGTGCTAAATTTCTCAGAGCTCCATCATTCTCCTCTAGAGGTGAAGAGTGGAGTTGAGAATGAGTTAGCATGTGAACTTCTTACCATGATCTACCTGTTTTCTCCACTCATGAATCGCTTTTCACCCTAACTTGTTTTGCTCCAACTGCTATCTATGCTACCTTTCTTTAAGTAAACCATTCTTCATTCTCCATTCTCCACTCTCCATCACACACAAATGGAGTGTCACAACATCTTCACAAAGAACTAACTTCTATTGGCTCCTACTTTCACTCAGCCGATTCTCAATCTCCACTCTCTTTCATTATCTCAAAAGCCGTGACTAAGGTAGAAATACCATAAATGGTTACTCCCCAATAATGGCAGAGTAGACTGTTCTAAAACCAACAAGATCTGTCTTTGAAAAGGATTTCAAAAAGATGCTCTTTCCTTGCATTTGATTGGTTCAAACTTGTTTCAGAACAAGGTTCTAAAGGTAGCCGTTTAAGATGCACCTATGAAACAAGAATCAATCAAAACCCTAAATCCACATTTATATTGCATAAAATATTCATTCTTGAGTATATATATATATATATATATATATATATATATTTTGCATTCTTCCTTATCCTTGTTTCTCCACAAATTGAGCTTAATTTCTCAAGAAATTTCCCATATTTTATAGGCTAAAGTGGCTTATTCTAACCGTTTATGGTATTTCTACCTTAGAGCAGCTCCAGCCTTGCTTGCGAGATGGGCAAACACCGGGCTCGGGCAAGCGAGGGTGCGGAATCTGGGTCCAGCGCCGGCTCGCCACATAGGGAATCTTGCCTAGGCTCGTCAAACTTCCCCTCCAAGACCCCAATTTTCAATGTGTTCAAGAAATATGACGTGTTCTTATTTTGAAAATTTGTTTGCTGCTATGGCACTACCCGCTGCCAGCGCATATCGCTTTTGACGGTTCCAGACATTGGTCCCTAAACCCCGCCCGAAACCACACCCTACACAAGGAAAGTCACACAAAAAAATCCGTTTGCAGTCCTCCGTTTGGAGAGAAAGGCTGTAGAAGCTCTTACCCCTATTGTAACGGGCAACCACAGACACCAGCCCGTCGTTTTAAACGAGAATTGAGAACTCCTTCCCGAACGGATATATTGAAGACGACGTACCCGGTTTAAACGGTTTTGACCAACTAGATGAGTGTGGATGAAATATTTACGGATGAAGTTGCGGAGTGATCTTTCAAGTTCCTCAAAGGGATTGCAGTTTCTTTGTTCATGGAGAGAAACGCGCTACCATCGCTGCAAATCCCGTTCCAGCAGCGCAATTCAAGCTCCAAAATCTTCCGCGACACCAAATCCCTTGCTTTCCTATACGTCTACTGCGTTCCTTTTCAGTTTACACAAAGCTCTTGCAGTGTAGAAGGCTCTCCACGTTGTGCGAGATCCCCAAGATCGTTGTGTGAAACTCATTCAGCTGCTTTGAAGCTGCCGTTGTAATCGTGCGCCAAAGCCGAGCGTTATCCCGGGTACATCTCGATGCCTACGCCGTCGAAGACCAGGTACTCAGCTTTTTGTGGTTCACTCTTCAAAACGTAAGCCAAGAGTATGAAAGGCCAACTTTCTGAACTGGATCAAAAATTAGGGTTTACTCTAAATAGTTACGATTTTGTTATGGCGTGTCAGGGTTTTAGTGTCAAGGTTTTTACCTCCGCAATATTTTTGAGCTAATTGTTTGTACAGAATGAACACGGCTTTAAGTTTTCAGATTTTCTACGGTTTAGTCCTTCAGAAACTCGTCCCGGGTGTTAGGTTTTTGTCAGTATTTGTACTCTGGATTGATAATTAGGGTATAATTTGAAATAGCTACAGTATTGTTTTGCTTTTTCGAGGATGATTGTTCAAAGGTTTCGACCTCCACGGAATATCTTAACCCCTGAAGGCCCTTGGGCTCTGGAGATACGGTGCCAAATACGATTGCAATCAATATTCAAAAATTTGAATCAGCTGGAAATTAAGTGTTACAATCATACATATTGAAAGATTCTATGATGGTGGGTGCATAAAAAATTTGGAAAGCCCTCAGAGCAGCTCAAATATGTCTGTACATATGACCGTACATACGGCCGCAAAGGGCTTTCGGGCCGTTCAGGGGTTAATCTTATTGTACATACTTTAATACTGCTGTACATTTGTTCAGATTAGGTTTGAGGCTGGATCGATGTTTTTGTGGATCAGGGTTTGAGGTTGGATCGATGTTTCTGTTGATTAGGGTTTTGAGGGTTGGTTTGATATTTCTGTTGGTTAGAGTTTGAGGTTGGATTGATGTTTGTATTGATTAGGGTTTGAGGTTGGATCGATGTTTGTGTTGATTAGGGTTTGAGATTGGATCGACGTTTGTGTTGGTAAATTGGTACACAGAAAGATTAGTACTTCCTCACTAGTTGAGACGATGAGCGTACCGGGAGAGATAACTACTGTGGAGGCGAAGAGTCAGAAGCGGAAGAAGCGCAGGAAAATTGAACGGGGGAACGGTGGCGATGCCGACACTGCATGGGCCAAATCTCTTTCGGAATGTCAGTTGGTGAGTACCCTTCGTTTGGGTTTAATTTGACCTAATTTTTGTTTATTTTTCCTTTTCAAGGTTTGTGTGATTGCCTGTGATTCCTTCTAGTGTGATGTGGAAATTATATTCTGACAGAACGAATGGTAACTTATATCAGTTTTTCTTTGACTTAGTGGTGGTGGGCATCTGTCTGGCTTGCAATCAAAGCATATTGAAAAGATTTTGACAGAGCTTGTTTTTTTGGGATTCTGCAGGACTTGCTGGTGAGCATAAAGCAGCTGGCTATGGAGCGCGTGCGGAGCACAAGAGAAACGTCTCTCAACGAGCTCTTAACTCCTGCTGGATTGCGAGCTATTGGTAGGAGCCTCTGCCTGAACATTAAGTCCTAAGACCTTAAACCCTAGAACCTTAAACCCTAAACCCTAATGCTGCTTCTCGTACGTGTGTCGTTGTTTTCCCTCGTGAATGTGTTAATTTTTACACCATTCAATTCCGAGGAGCTTGTAGTTTCAGCAGTGAGCCTTTGTTCAAATTCAGAAATGAATGCGTCCGTGATACAGAACAACATAAGGGTCACTCTTTTTGTATTTCAACCAGTATGTAGGAGTGCTTTCATTAGGAGATTTTTATGGGATTTTTGAAGAGATCACGTCGGATGCAAAAGCCAAACTGTTTTGAGATCAAGTAAACTTCACCTAGCAATTATGAAAAATCAAAATCCATGAAACGAAGTCCAACTAATTGTATTGAAAGAGATGAGTTGCTTAGGAGTCTACTTTATGTATGACTATTGCTCTTTCTCTCTTTGATATAGGTTTGATTCTACCTTTACTGAGTTGCTTTTGAGTAATTTATACATTAGATTATAATGCTGATTTTGTTTGTCATTTCACGTATTACTTCGTCTGACTGCAGGCGTTATTTTGGAAGAATTCGTGATGGATCGTGTGCAGACCCTGCGTGATGCAACGGCTGCTCCTTCATCGGTGATAGATGACTTGCGAGCTTGTATTGAAAAATCGGATGATGAAACCAATAATATCAACCCGGAAGTCATCCAAACAGATGAATTGTCGTAGCAACATGCCGAGTATCCTATAAAACATTGGTTTTGGGTTTAGGTTGTACTATACTCCTAAGAAGAAGAGGCTGTGGAAGAGAAACTCCTACCCTCGTCAATTGCAAGGTACAAAGCTCCGCTTTCAGTTCCTTGTACGCTTTAGAACATTGCAGTTAAACTAGTCAGGTTTTTGTTCATCTTTCTATACTTCGCATGTCTTTTGAAAGTGCGTTTTTTTTCAAAGTTTTTCAATGCAGGTGTAAGGCTTGGGTTGATCACTTTTCTCCCTTTTACATTTCAGGTGTATTTGTTCATTCCTTCGGATAATCTCATGCTTCATACACTAGTAGAAACTTATTCTGCGTAGACTAAGGTTTAAGCCCCACACTTGGTCGAACTTGTCATAAAATGACTACTTAGACCAAACGTGGGTCTTAAATCTTAGTCTACGCAGACCACGTTTCAACGTAATCTTATATATGTATGTGACAGTTGGTCCCACTGGTTTTAAGTTGTACTAAACACTTTGCTGCTAAATTTAGCAAGTTTCCTGCATAATTTTAATTTTAGCTACAAAAACTGTGACTACCACATTGTTGAGTCTGAATGTTTTTGCACATCTAGTAGCGTTTTTAGCCACTTGAGCTAATTGCGAAAATTTCATTTGGGATTACTGGTATTGACAGATTGATTGATTCGGCGTATGTAAATGAGAATAATTGCACAGTCTTGCTTTCTATCAATTTCAATGGGTTTTTTCAGTGGTTTTCTTTGTATTAACAGGTGGCCTCATGTGATGATTGTATGCAGCACTTGGAGAGCTCTCTCAAGGAAAAGAATTATTTTGTTGCAGTCATTCAAATTATTTTTTCAAAGCTTTTCTAGCTTCTATTCTTAGGGGAATCGGCCAACCAGGCTGTAAGGTAAATTGATTATTCTACGTAGTGAAGTGAAAGAAATAATGCATAGCATATTAGAGTTATGAAATAGTGGAATAATTGATTGATTTATTGTCTCTACTCCGAGAAATGGTTTCAAATGTACAAAGTTTTGGATCCAAATGAAAATGAAATGTCTGAAAGAGTAGCATTGAGATGTTGGAGGTTATTTGCTTCTGTTTAAGAATTCTGACATAAAGGGATAGTGGCTTTTGTAAGATCGTCAAAAAGGATCTTATCTTTGAAATTTGTGGGGATTACGCAAAGAAGATCATATGAAAAGAGATGTACAATGACTGTACATTTCTATTTGGGATAGAGATAGATGTGATTAGCTGCTTGGTTGTTCTTATGTGGAGATGTAGAAACTAACGTAAAAGCAAAACAAAAGAATGTTGGTACAATAGTATGTTAATCCATTGTCACTATTTTCATCTCACTCTTGGTATAACCAAAATCAAATTGCTCATACTTCTGCCCTTGTTAATTTGGTTCTCAATCCCAAATTATTCCATCCTCTTCTGCTATTGAATACTAGGCAAGACTTTGAGTACGCAAGATATCAAGGGTCAACAAAACCTCCTTACATTCCATATTCAAGTTTTGAAATGAACAATTATAACAATCACAAAAATGTGACTTGAAGGATCCTCAATTGTATTTTATATAGTTGAATATCTAATTCAACGATGTTACGTTATGACCTAGTAAATTGAATATACCTATTCCCACCAATACAAGAACTTGACCCTCATGTACTTATCATATACGTCCTTGTTGTAAAACATACAATGACACATTTGTATACATTTCAATCCGAAGTGGTAGTAGTTACTTTTGCACACTTTTACCGCTAAGAGTGCCAACGTCCAAAGTGTGGACATTGAATTATTTCAAATGCTTATTATAGGAGTAGTGTGGAACAAACAAAGTTCATCCACTTATGCTTGGAAACAATTATTGTTTGTTCCTCAACTACGTGACCACTTTGATCATTTGATGCTTCATGAGTTTTGCACACAGTTTCGAATCAATTTGTGCGATAGATGAAAGAAGAAAAAAAACACTCACAAAAATGTGAGTCTTATTTCTATGACCTTCTTAGACCGTAATTAATTTTGCCCTAAAAGCTTCAGACCAACATGTTACCCACCCCAGCACTTCATAAAAAAAAATTTCAAAGAAGTTCAAGTTTGTAACGAGATCACGAAACCAGACGACGAAGGTAAACGTCGACAAACCCAAGTGAACATTGACGACAGAGGCAAACGTCCACAACAGCAAACATCAATGAACGAAGGCCAACTTTGGCGAACGAACACGAACGTTGATGAACGGACGCGATCATTGACGAATGAACTCCAATGTGGACGAACGAAGACGGACGAGGACGAACGTTTGCAAACGAAGGCGAACGAAAGTGGGTTTCTGTCGACGAAGAACAACGGATGCAGCATTGCCGCTCTGTGTAGCCAAGTCGTGGATTGTATACGATTGCCACACCAGCGGAGTCCTGCCGTGTTGAAGCAAACGTCAAGCGCACTCTTTTAACATTCCTGATCACTTCTCCCGCACTCCACCTCCACCTCCACTTCCCCACGCCTTTGCTGCACTCCATTCTTCTCCACTCACACCCATCTAATCTAATCCAACCCATCCAACCCATCCTCACCCATTCTCACCCATTCTCACCCTTTTTCACCGCACCCTAGGACGAGGGGGAGAGAAAGAGAGAGAGAGAAGCATGGGAGCGATTCTTCTGTTTGAGCACTTGACGATGTGCAAGCTCAGGTGGTCCACAACGCCTCTGTAGCCGTGAGTTCTCTCACACTTCCCTTCTCTTTTTTGTGTGTGTTTGATTATTTGGTAGTTTGTATGTTGTGAACTGATGCAATTTAGGTTGGGAGATGGTTGAATTCGTAGGGCTTGTAACGTAGGCGATAAAGCTATACTGCTAATATGTATATATAGAAGGTAAGATGAAGGAAATGTTACTATTGGTAACTCAAGTTTTAAAGCGTTTAAAATTATGGACCAGGGGTTTTGAGCATAGACAATGACGGATATTGATAAACTATAGGGTTTAGGGTTTTGTAATTAGGCAAAGAACGTTACAGTTATTGGTCAAAATCAAAATATTATCATACTACTAAAAATCACAATGACCTTTATAATATCACATATTAACCTCTGTAATATCACTTTTCTAATCTTTCTAGTATTACCACATAGAGACAATTTGAAGATTTACTGAAAGTTTTACTTTGCATTTATTTAACATATGAAAATCCTAATCAATTCTGATGGTGAATGCGCTAGTTGAATATAAAATAACATCCTTAGACAGTGTATGACACTTCTACCAATAATTCCAAAATTTGAGCGGCCAATCTATTGTTCCGTCTAAAAAAAAGTTGAAAAAAATCTGAGACCACCGAGATGAAGCCCAGATTTTTGTCTTACATGTGTTGTGCTTTAATGTTTCTTGTGACGGTAATAGTTGTTGGTTATAAGTGTCATGCACTATATGTGGTTTTTTTCTTTTAGATTTCTTCAGTTTTCTTCTGTTTTGCTGCAACCAATGATGTGCTCCGGGTAGTGGCAGCAGAGATTTCAGGAGTATCTTTGTTTGCTTACCTCGGATGTTGCCCTTGTGATGACTCTAATGATTCTGTATTGGTTCGAATTTCTATAGTGCATGACATTTATAATCAACAATCCCTGTTGCAACAAGAAATACTAAAGCACAATACATATATGTACCAACTCCGCCAACAAAAAGAACTAAACCTAGGCTTCATCCTAGTGGTTTAGGATTTGTGATAGCTTTTTTTTGATAAAGCAATAGATTGGCCTCTCAAATTTGGGAGTTGTTGGTTATAAGCCTCATTCACTAAATTTAATTTGCAAAGCCTTCAAACTTTGCAGATCCTTTCTCTTGCTTCTTGCAATATTTGTATTCTTTCTAGTCAAGACGTTGAAGAATTGTAGTTGACTCCTTTGTGTATCTAATAGAGTCAACGACGCATTTGACCTCTACAAAAATTACCCCACATGAAAAAAGTTAAGAATTTAAACGCAACAAGGTTCCCACATGGCATTTTTCAAAAAGTACCAGTCTTTACAATAATGGAAGATTGCGTCTAGGCAAGTGAAGATTTAGGGTTGAGAGCCTAAATTCAACACCTTGTCTAATACAACACTCAACATCTAATGTCAAGTGCAATTGCAAATGTCAAGTTTGAGAAACGGTGTCTAAGATGACAACCTTGTTTTCCAAGGGTTTTGCTTTCCATTAATTGATTTGGGGGCAATTGCAGGTAGGTCTTCTTTGGAATGGAATACAATAAAAGGAAACTTTTGAGTGTGGGAGCTGTTGTACTTCTCTGTCTATCATTTTGGGTCTCTACAGCATCCGCACAAACAGGTTTGTGCCAATCTCATCTAAAAGCAAACTTCCATGTTAACCTAGAATCAAAGAACCTAGAAAACAACAAAGGATTCTATATTGCACACTTGTTTGTCATTTTTTATTTTACAATTCCGAATTAGCATGAAATTTTGTCTTAAGTATGCATGATTTATATATTCACGTAGTTTTAGAATCTAACCCCCAAAAAATGCCCAAAACATCCAGAAAATATGTAGATAATATACTTTTGAAGCTAAACTTCCATTATTGGAACTTCCATAATTTATTTTATATTGTTATTTTGTAGGGAGAATTGCAAGAGTAAGAAAGCATGTAGGCTCGGATGTGCAGATCAGAAGACTGTTTTGTGCGAGTATAACAGGACTAAAGCTCTTATTCTAGTGGAGTACGCATCTGTGGTAAGTTTTATTTATTTTTCGTTTGAACTTTTGTTGTTTTCATTTGTTTCTTCTTAATGTGCTAATTGTTAACAATAATACTATTTACATCACTATATGTATTTTCAACTAGTAAGTGGAAACTTAATCTTTGGTAGATGTGTACCTTTACTTGTATGTATCGCAAACATTTGTGTTTTTAAAATAAAATCTAAGACACTTCAATCTAAGTTCTAGGCTTCACTAGGTTTTTTTCAATTATTGGAGGATTTACTTGTTGCTTTTATTGCAAAACCTCCTAAATCCAACGGTCTAAAAATCATGACTCTGGTGTTCACAAATCAATTATAGATGAAGAGATAGAACTATGGAGAGACCTTTGGATATAAGACATTAAATCTCTCAAGTATGATGAATGATTTTATTTTACTTTTTTTCAATCATTCAAAATGGGAATGATTGTAGATAATCAGCCAGATATCCAACCAAGTCATGCTTATAATAATTGCTAGTAAGTCCGAACATAGCTTAACATACGCTACTGCAAACATTCTATTTTTTAGTATTTGAGCTTATTGATGATATTTAAGCGTGGCGCTTACGGTTGATTTCTATTGGTAGGCCTATGTAGTTGACGACACCTCGTTGCTATCATGGACATGTTCTCGTTGCAAAGGTTTGACCAAGGTACGCTAAACATTTGCAACTTTTTTAGAGGAGTTTCAATATGGGCACTAAATCACTAGAATCGTTATAAATTGAGGTATAGTTTGAAAGTAGTTACAGATGGGGGCACAATCACAATATGGCCAATGCCCGTTGCGTTGTTGAATATTAATTGTTCATAGTCCACCACTCATTGCTCTTGGTAAAAATCCTACATTTATCAATTTCAACTAGGTTTTTAGTGCACGCTCAAGATATTGCCTTTATACTTATATTTTAATTAGGTATTATCTAGTCAATTTTTATCCAAATGATTTAGGTTTCAATTAGTTTTTTTGACATTTCATTTGGTTGGCTTTCTCTTGTTTTTCAAATTTCCTCACTGATTGTTTAGGAGCGTATGCTTTTATCCGCCACTATAATTTCCTTGCAACTAGTTGTAAACAATAACCTTCCTTGGCTATCTTGTTAAACAATACGGCATTAGGAGTTTTGTTTTGCGTGTGTGCCCTTGTTTGTAGATTAGTTTGGGATTTTGTACCTTTGTTTGTAAGTTCCCTCTTATTATTTATTCTTGTAATAATATATTAACATGTGGTGTAGTAATTCTCTTTGTTACTTACGTTCAATATGCTCATTTGAATGTTGTTTTTTGTTTTTTGTGTTTAGGGTTTCAAGCTCCATGCATTGATTGTGGATGTTCGACATTGCCTTCAGGTGTGTATTACATGCTCTAGTTGGCTTTGTTTGTTTAATTGATGAGTTATAATTCTTTGTCTAGTCAAAATATTTTTGTGTTTTTATGACAACTTTTTTTTCATTTTGATTAAGCAATGCAGTTTGCAATGTAGGCTTATGTTGGTGTTGCAGAAAACTTGAAGGCGATTATAATTGCTTTTCGAGGAACCCAACGATCTAGGTATGTTATATTATTATTTTCTTGGTACTCCGGGTACAAAAAGTAAGAGGTACTTCTTAGAGCATTTGCTCCCTTACACGCAAAGGGTCTAACATGTGTAGTACTTGGATGATAAGTGCTCCAAACTCCTTAAAATGTTTTCTTGACACTCAAATTGTGTATGTCAAGCAATGGCCCTTGAAATCACTATTCATCTTAAGTTTAGTGAGCTTTATTCTTGACTCTGATCAATTGACTATATATGGGGCACATTTGATGAGCGAGGGTGGGGGACAAAAAAATTTAGGGCTTTTCAAAATAGATGTAAATCTTAATGAGTCAAATTTGCGCTGCTCTTAGCTTCATATACATCTAGCCTTTTAACTTTTGAGTATCTACATAAAATACTCTCTTTGTCCCAAAATGATTGTCCTTATTTATCATTGCAACACTGTTGCACTACTTTCATTATTATGTTGTAAACAACATAATTCATATAAATTCAAATTTTATACTACAAGAGTCAATGGGACTAATTGCATGAGTTTGTCAATTTTATTTACAAAAAGATTCCATACGACCTACTCAAAACTAATAAAATAAGTTGGGAAATTGAATGTGCACAATCATTTTGGGACATAGGGAATAGTTAACACAAGAAACCCAAAAGAAGTCGAATGAATGAAAAATGCATTGTTTGGAGTCCAAGGGACATGACATTGCCAGTTTTGTCTACAGTCCAGAAAGTCTGTTTGGAGTGCTTAACTCCTAAGAGTATTAAGGAGGGGTATTGTATAACTAGTACTTCTTCTAAGGCATATAGATTGCAAAAGTGTAGCAACCATTATAAAGTAATAATTCAAACACAAATGCAAGGTATATCTCAATTCCATTGTAAGAGATTTGCATGAACAAAATCCATTCAATGTTGCTTTGAAACCGACTATTATTCACCGTGCTATCTCGCTTACCTAGGGGCTAAGAAGAGTAAATATAATTGTTTGAAATTTGACATACTATTTTCATTCGTATTTACTATTTCAAGCATGTTTTTGTGCAGCATACAAAATTGGGCTGAGGATTTATATTTTAAGGAGCTAGATTTGAACTATCCAGGTGTCACCAATGCAATGGTATACCTAATTTTTATTTCATTTTATTTGATTTCAAACTACAATATCCATATTTTTCTCTTCCTAGTTGGTAGCTTTGTTTTTTGCACCACTCGAGAGATGTTTTTATTTTGTGCCACGTGGCCATGTATGTTAAACCCCTTTACCAAATTGTATGCTAAGGTAGATATACCCAATACATACCATGTACGTAATGGCGTCACTATGTACACCAAGTGGTCATTTTAGAACTCAAATCTAGGTGCGTCGTAAATAGCTTATCATTTGTGTAACAATGGTAAGCTATCCATGACTTACTCAGATTTGAGTTATAAAATGACCACCTTGTATACATAGTGACGCCATTAGGTACATGGTCCGTATTGGGTATACCTACCTTAGTAGTGTAGATTGTAGTTGCTAGAGAGACGATTACATAAGAATTAGGGTGCTACTCTTCCACTCTCTACAACTGGAAGCTAGTGTTTTAAACGTATTTCTATAATTTATGTAATACTAGCGGTCATGATAGGTCTTTGTGCCCTCTCACATGCTTTTTTTCTCTTTTTCCGCAATTTTTCACTCTTTCTTTTCCTCCTTTTCCTTCTCCCGCTCCCCTCTCTTTCCAGATTCTTGGTGACAGACAAACACCTTATGCCTTGAAATTGAGATAGATAGATAAGATGGAACATGAATTCTTGTTTTTCATTGTACTTGTTGCCTTTCTCAATGTTTCTTTTAATATGTTATTTAAACTGTATGGATATGGATGCAACCACTTTGGCCGTAGGAATTAATTCTTGTTTTTTCTTTTTTTGAGCAGCAGGTTCATAGTGGGTTTTATTTGGCTTATCACAATACAACAGTACGGGAGCAAGTTGTTAATGCAGTTGCAGCCATTCAACAAGACACACGTGTCCTTGGAGTTCTTATAACTGGGCATTCCATGGGAGGAGCAATGGCCACTTTCTGTGCACTTGATCTTTCTGTAAGTCTGCCAAATTTCCTTAGAGCTGTTTTCTTTGTGCCAAGAATACAATTTAAAGCAAGCAACCCTTAACCCCTACAAGTACGCGGGGACAGGGGGTGGGGGCAAAATAATCTATGGTCTAAGAAGATTCCAAAAATAAGATCTTCAGTTTTTGCAAGATTTTTTTCTTCTTCCATCTCTACACGAACTCATACAGAACCTTGCGCAAAAGACATGAACTAGTCACATAGTTATAGAATAGTCAAAACGTGCTTTCTAAGCATACTTGGATGTACTTCATCGAACTCCTTCACTAAGCTTTTGAAATCATCAATTTTCTACTTCATATTACACATTTAGGAATTAAACCCACAAAAATGGGAACAAAAGGGCAAAGGATGTTTGCTTTATCTCTTTGAGCATTTTAGCTAAATATGTAGGGAGTGTGTTCTACGGTGCAAGATAGCATGAAGCAAAAAAAACCTAACAACCATATGAGCTGTTCATAGCACCCCTCAATAAGTTGAAACTCTTTGTAATCATAAGCAAGAAGGTCTTAGGATAAAAGTTACAAAAACATATTGAAACTATTGTTTGCCAAAAAGAATTATAGGCATTTAAAGCCAATAATTATTTGACTTTTTTGGCCAAAAAGTTGTTGATTTATGGTGCCTTGCACTGTATTACTTGGGGTACAACAGCCAAACTCTATGGAAATTATATTTTTAAAGCACCTTGTGTGAATTTCTTGTATAAATATTTAAAATGAGATGTAGCATGATCTCGCTTATTATTAATGTAATGAATTATTATGTTTAGTTATATTTTTGTTATTTTTTCAGGTAAATTATGGCTTTGAGAATATTGAGATTTATACATTTGGGCAGCCTCGAGTAGGAAATTATGGGTTTTCTGAGTATTATAGTGAAAAGGTGCCATTGACAATCCGTGTTACACATGCACATGACTTAGTGCCTCATCTACCTCCATACTATCCCCCCTTGGGGAAGAAGGCTTACCACCACTTTGCCACGGAGGTATTTCAACGTTCTTTCTCTAGTATTTGTTGTATTTTCAATGGTGGTTAGATTCCTTGAGTGTTTATGCATGTCGATAAGAAGATTCCAAATAATAAAAGTAAAATAAGTAAAAAACTGTTAAGGAAAAGTTCGGATGAGTCGGTTGTGACATTGGACGCAAGATTTGTGGAACCAAGTTTTTGAAATTGTAGCTTTAGTTCTAAAAACTCACTTCTCGATAACGCTCAAACATTAGAAGGCTAAAGGCTAAAGAATGGTACTGGATTTTATATAGAATTTGCTTTATTTAATCAAGAATTTCAAAGGAAATGTGTTTCTGGGTTGATTAAATGGGTTTAGGAATGAGGAGAATCATTGTGGATTATACTTCATTTTTATACTAGCCAATGAGATAGCAACATGGTTTCCCTAACCACAAATCTTAGCATATCAAAAGAGCTAGACGTATGAATGTCATCGATCTTTGAAGTCTTTGGTGATAATAGTTGAGTTGCAACATCAATTGGTGATTCAAAATGTTTGTCGAGTTGCTCCTTTCTATGGTCTTTCTAGCTCAATTTTGGCTTCATGTATTGAGTTTTCTTTGTTGAATTTGGTTTTGTCAACACTTAAAAGCCTGTTTGTTGTTGTTTTTGAAGAATCTCTCTGCTTTGTTTTGTTGGCTTTGAACCAAAGAAGGGGAGGTCAATTGCATCAATAGAAGTTACGTGTATGGTGAAGTAAGAAAGCTTGAAAGTTTGAATAGGTTTTTAGTGCACAATGTTTGTTGGCACTCAAACAGTAAGCTCTTCTTGTTAACATGAAATAAGTTACAAATTACAATCCCAACTACCTCTCACTAAGGTAGGAGGTTCATAAATCAACCATTTAAGCCTAATTACCTCATCAATAATAACAATAATAGATATTTAAAAGAACATGTCACTCATTCCTAGACAGGGAATACTTTCAAAGCATGGTCGCCTTTAGAGCCTCCTACCGAAGCAAGGTGTGTGGGAACCAAGCTACAATGTCAAAACTTGGTGCTCAAAGATCACTTTTCAGCAAGATCATGACTTGCATTAATAATGCCAAATATGATTTTCATATATAGATCAAGTGGCAAAATAATACTTTACTAAATGTGCTAAAAACACAAACTTCTAATGTTCACATTTTGGAAGATTTTGGTTTAAATTAGCCCTTTTTGGGAATAATCCATAATTCCTAGACTTGTGATTTCTTCCACTAATGTAATGCTCCATATTGCATTTATCGTTGCAGGTCTGGATCTTTAGAATTTCAATAGGCCGTTTGCTTTTGGAGTTTGAACGCGTTTGTGACACTTCTGGTGAAGACCCATCCTGCAGCAGGTCTGTTTCTACAACATTTTGATTTTATTGGCCTTGTTCCGACCCTTTTTCCATGTAACAAAAATTAATCATAACAAGCCTTTTTCATCTTTTCTTTTTCTTTTTTGCGGACAAGTTTGAATTGGAAACATTGCATTTATTCTGTATCCTAAATGATGTGCAAGAGTAAATTTAGGCTACGTAGATGTATCTTGAACGATTATAACTGCAAATGTCCATAACACCAAGAATCAAGTCATACAACAATTGTTGTGTACATTTCCAGTCATTGTGAACCAATCCTTTAAGATTTTCTGTAATGGAAGTCATGTAAAAATCTAATCTTTGGCACTTTTATAAAAAAACGGTTCTGCATCAAAACATTAACATGATGTAAAGTCTTGTAGTAATTGCGGCAAAAAGTGTAGTTAAAATTCGTTTTGTTGTTGCAATCAAGGAATGCACCCAACTTGACTAAAACCAATCTTTTTTTCAATACAATTACATTTTAATATTGTATGATGAAGATGATGGACTTGTTTACATTTCTCGAGCTTGAATTGCCATACTTAACAAAATTGGAACAACCTCCTAATTTTGGAACTTTTGACAATCAAAGGCAAACGGAATGAGTACCTTAGAAAGTATTAGATGTATCCTAATACATGTGGTAGCCAAAAAATAAGCAGCTATACTTTACAAGAAACTTTGTCTTTTTAGCATTAGCTTGCTTTTTAAGTAAGGTACCTACTAAAAACTTCTTCAAAGTAGCTTTTGTGGATGCCAAGCCTTCCTGCACTTTAGAACCACCAAAGTTTTATGGTGCAAGACAACATAAAGCAATAAAGACCCAACAATCATATGAGCTATTCATAGCATCTCTCGATAAGTTGAAATTCTTTGTAAGCAATATGGGATAAAAGTTACAAAAACATATTGAAGTTATTGTTCCCCAAATAAACATTATTGACATTCAAAGTTGGCAAATATTTGACATTGTTTACTAAATTTTGTTGGTTTATGGTGTCATGCCCTGTAAGAACAATAAATAGATGAAAAATGAAACAATTGCAACTACAAATCAACTTGAATCTATTTTAGAAGTGATACCTTGGACGTCAACTTTGGGGATTTGGAATTTTCCCAATTCATTGAATGTATGGTGATTAAGTGAGGAGTATTTAAGTTTTCTGAATTATTGTTTTTTGTTTCATTTGGAAATGGTGATGACACGTGTTTCTTTTGGGTGCAATGCTAGGTCTGTTACTGGCAACAGCATTGCAGATCATTTAAATTACTATGGAGTTTATTTGAGAACTGAAGCTGACGTGTCAGCTTTGCAAAACAGCTTCACTGATTTGAATTCATCTCAGATGTTGGGATTTTGTAAAACCTCATAAGGAATTTACTGAATTTTTTTGTTCCTAATAATCTTTTGTCTTTTTAATACTTGGTACTAGTTTTTTGATTGGAAAAATGTACTTGAGGCTTTATGTATGAGATATGAGTTTGTGCCAAAGTTTCTGATCATTTGAGGCTTCAAAGGTAGCACTTGTTGTTTGCATCCACGTGGCATAGGTAGTAGAAATTATTCTATGGAGTCTTCACATTGGTGTTAAAATCAAAATAACCACGATCTTACATTCTTTATTATTTAAACATGGAAAATTCTCACATGGTTACAATTAGGCGCCAGCTGTTCCACCTTGCATTCATGTAGGAGGTGCTCAAAGTGTCCTTATACAGTATTCGGCCTCTGTAATTTACGTTTAGTCAAAATTAGCCTAATTTATGCACATAATGATGTTTTATTTGTTTTATTTGTGTCATGAATTAACAAACTTATTTTTTATATGCATATCTTTGATATAATATTAACTGTGACAAAGCGTCAAGCTGCTTGCATTGCAGCACCCTCTCAAGTAAGAGGTTAGTCAACAATTTACAATGATTAATTTTTGAAAGTTTAAAAATAGGGAATTTGAACTCAACTATGACTATGTTAAGGAATGTGGTGGCTATGCCGCCACAAAAATTGCACAATGATTTTCATGTGCAAACTTTTTTATAGGAAAGTAGTGGTCTTCATTTGTGCACATTGTTGAGGGTTAATTTGTTAATTTGTGCATTTGCTTTTAGAAAACGTAAATTCCAAAGGCTTGCCTTAGAAGCATTGATTTTCCCTTATAAAAGAATTGTAAGTTCATAACCCCTAAGGCATTTTTTTTTGTAGAATTTTCACTAAAGATAAACAAAAGTTCTATATCTACTTTTATTCACATCATTTGGACTCTTTTGGAAATGGTTATGTATTTTTGAGTTCGGAACAATATAAGGTTCTAAAAGGGTATTGTTCACCATAAGTATATCAAGAACTTGTGTGTACCTTGTGGTAGGGGATGGTTTAAGAACATGGACATATTTAGCGTTATTGACTTTAGGATGTCTATAGTGAGATGGTTGTCATTAGTAGTGTGCAAAATTTTAGCTGTATGTCCTCGAGATGGGAGATCTAATCTGCATGAGTTGGAATTTCAAGCAATGATCTTCATGTAGGTTGTTTTGTCAAAAAATAACCTTTGTGGGGTGAATTAGAACTTCATGAAAATCTTTGGTGATGCCAAATCAGCCCCCAATTACTTGTCATATAGTTGGAATCAGCAAGGAAAGATTTGATAGAGCAGCTATAGACAATGCTATTTTGTGAGCGTAAAATGGTGAGCCATGAGCAGTGAGCCAAGATTTATGTGAGTGTGATCAAATTTTGAGCTCAAAATTAATGAAAATTTTATAAAAATGTTAATTTTCTCAAGAAATAAAAGTTTAAAATGCACTATGATAGGGCCTTGTGCACATGGTTATAGGTAGAATTTATTATTCTGATAAAAAATTCAAGCTCAAGACTTACAACTCATGAATCTCCGCTCACAAAAGAACATTCCCTAGTGGGAGGCATGCTACACCTTCACACTAATAAGACAAAATTCATCCAAATTAAAGTGGAGAGAATTGCACTATTTAAAGTCTTGAATCAAATGAAACAACTTGTGTTGTGAAAATATATGCTTTTATTTTATGTTCTATTGATGTAATTGAATTCATTGATTACGTATTGAATCATTTTATTTCAATTAATTAGATGACTAAAAATATCCTAATGTTTCATGCCAAATAAAACAAACGTAACAAAAAAAAAATTGGGCTTTCATTAGAATTGAGTATATTTTACTCTTAAAGAAGTTGGCAATTTTGAGATCTAAACTGCCAAACTATAACCTCCTAGAAAAATACCCCACAACAATTATTAGTTGTGTTATTTTGTGCATTTGACTCTATGATCACAAGGTTTCATATAATTTCTTATATAGAGAATTATTTTGAAACCGTTGTTCTCTACCTTAACAAGTCCATAGCATTCAAAGTTAAAATAATTAATTTTGGGAGTTGCTAAAAGGAAGAAATTGGATTTTAAGGGCTTGTAGCTCCAAATGTTAAGCTCTTGTACATTATAACTCTTGGGATTATGTTGCACAAGTGTGTCGGGAGTATATGTGAAAAAATAGACCAATTGAACATATTTTTTATGGTGGAAGTAAACTGTTTGCAACGGTGGTGTAGCAACTTCATCCAACAAAGTGCACCCTTTGAAGGGTGCAACAAAGTTATCTTATTTTTTTGGAAAACTAAAATAGTAAGCACCTAAATTAAACTCTAATCTGTCAATCATGAAAATAAAATAAAATAAAACCTTTGGACTTACAGGCTTTTAGAATAGGACATTTTTATTTTTCAGATGTTGCCCAAAAGCTGAAAACTTGTTCACGAGGTTGCTTCATGTGCTAATTATTGTTGCAACTCTTTGAAATATGTTACATGGGTGTGTGAGTATATGTTGACATTTTCTAACAAATTGGACCTTACTTTTTTAGGCTATCCAAGTAGCCCAATTTGGAAAAGCTGTTATATGTTCCATTATAACCATTTACTATATTTGTTCAATAGTTTTGAAAGAAATAGCGCCAAAAAGATACTCCTTGCGAGAGACTTCCAATAAAAATCCAAAAGAATCCATATTGATTTTTTCACAATTGGATGCCCAAAATTTCTTTGTGGCCAAAGAAGGATTTTTGGTCTTTGAGTGGTTAAAGCTTAAGTTTCTTTTATCCAATTTTTGAATAAACCACTTGTTGTCAATATCAACTCATTTTGTGATGAGTTGGAAATGAACCTAGGTTTTCATATGATGAAAGGATATGTCAAGTTCAATTCTTATTGAGTATGTATTGAAAATGGGTACTTTAGGTTCCAACAGATATTGTTGTAACATCAAAAGACTCAAACTAGAACAAAATTTGGGACAAATTTAGTTGACAAACATTGTTGGAGTGAAAAAAAAGACCAAGAAGATAATAGAACCGAGAGGACAAAAGATTTCAAGATCAAGGGGATAAAAGATTTTGGAATCAAGAATATGGAAGATTTTGAAATGAAATAAAAAGAAACAACAAAGATTTAGGTAGTATGTACAACAAGAGTGCCCATAATCATTGTAGTGATGATAATCTTCATGTTTACATATAGTTTAACCACAAATCCATAGCTTTATCTTCCTTTTTGTCGTACAAAAGCTAAGGCCCGGAAATATCTTCTCATATGGCTAGATTTTCACAAACATAAAAGACCAGCTGGCATATGTCAGATTTAGGTCTTTCCGAAAGAAAAAAAATTGGGCAAGTTAAAAAATAAAAATAAAAATTTGCCACACAAATCCCCAAATGCCCAAGACCCTTCAGAGTTCAAGAAATTTGCTTTAAGTTGAACAAAAACCCAAATTTTTGATTGGTTGAATAAGTTATTTTAAAATTGTAATCATACAAATTTAAACTAGATATGTTATAGTTCACATAGGTAAAGAAAACTCAACAATGTCCCTTATGGATTGAAAGATTATAATGTTTAATCAAGAGGGTGTTAAAATTCTAAAATTGACTTGAAGTCTTTCATTCCTCTTTTCTTATGTCAAACCTAAAAAATTGGTCACCAAAAAAATATGAAGTTAAAGAACATATTATGCACAACTCCATTCAATTTATAGCTTTACAAAATTTATTCTACAAATTTTTTAAATGAATTTCTAGAGTAAAATTTTCTCCAAGATCTAGTGTATTTGAGGCTCATTTCCAAGAGCTCTCAACACTAAAAATGTCAAAATTGCAATGGACACCCTCGCACAAAATCTTGATTAGAAAAACCATAATCAAAAAATGTCAAAATTGAATTTTTGATGCTAAAACTAGACTTCAAAAAGAATAGTTCAAATTTATTCACTACTTCAAATAAGAACTTAGTTAGATTTGTAGAAATTCAAAGTATTGTCAACACCAAAATGTGGTGCCTTGGGCATTTAGGGTTAATTTATCCCTTTTCTTAGAGCCTAGTTTATTGCACATACATATTTGTGGGGGCTAGGGTGAAAAATCTCAACTTTTTCTACAAAAATGGTAAAAGTAATTATTTGTCCTTGTGTTGATGTTGGTCAATTTTATCTTTCCCACAAGTATAGATTTAATGAGGGTTTTTGAATCCAAACATGAATTTAATGAGGGGGTCATTTTTCACCAGGGTCCTTTCTTAGACCCAATTGACATACTTTAATTGTGATGTTAAAATTTTGCATGACCACAAAATTCTCCAATCATTAACCCCTGAGCGCCCAGCCCATATTCATCAAAATCTAGACCCACTCACACTCAATCCAACCAAATTGTCATCACAAACAAGATTTACAAAATCTAAACGTATTCAATGGTAGGTGAGACAAGCTCCAAAGTATAGGGAAAAGACTAATGGTTTGACCATACCAATAGAAAGATTATAACAAGTCAAACAAGAACTTTTTCATTTTTGAGCACCTCATTTTTGAGGTCATGGGGCCAGCGTAAATTTTCTTGGCAAACATTCGCCTAAACCTTACCTTGAAACTAGCTTGGCGACTTGAACACTAGAAAAATCTTTGAAAAAATGGATGAATTTGCTAAAACCCTCCCCAAGTTTCAACAGATTTGCCAGGTTTTGATGAAAGTTACTAAAATTAGTAGATTTTATGGATGAACAAGTAGATGTCAATGATTCTATCCAACTCCATCCAAATTTTCCTTACCTACTTGCGTGGTGGGGTGCATGTTGCTTTGCCAACAAAAATCCCAAAAAAAATACATTGCCTAGGATACTCAATGGTTAACCCTTTAGAGACCATTGAACCATATTTTGGTTCGGGAAAGTGGTTTTTGGCTTATAGAGTAAAATTGTTCAACAATTTGGAAACCGGTCTTGAAGAACGCTTGTGCTCACAAGAATTTTGCATCCAACCAAATAAAAAACAATGAAATCAAGCATGTGAGTAGATAAATGATGGTGTTTATATGGCATGGCCTCAAAATATGTATCCATATTTGGTCAAAGATGGATCAAAACAATAGTACAATACAGCAAACATCCAAGAAGAATGTCAAATTTCAATTGTGCAGTCCTATAAATTTTCAAATTGCTCAATAAATACGCTTGTATTGTTTCTCTATATGGTAGTCGTATAATTATAGTGTTTGAAAATCTATTAAAATGGTGCTATCTTTTCATCTTAAAAATTTGTTGTCTTACATTTAAGGCCAATTCTTTATTGTTTTCACCAATTGGATTTCTAATAACATTTATCAATTTTCTTGTAATATTATTTTTGGGTAGCAAATAAAGTGGGACTTTTGACCCTTTTTGTCCACTTAGCTACACCTTGTGATTGCTTTTCTTATCCATTTTGTGTGGAACTAGTCTCATTGGAAAGGTGGGAAAACCTGCATTTTAGAAATATAAGGCTCTTCTCAAACAAAGCTTATATGAAGTAGTAAGATCCAAAACCACACAAGCACAAAAACCAGAGATTTTCCATCTACAACTCACTCAATTATTATAATATTTCATCTCAAGTGGTAGATCTAGTTGAAACTTTGATACATTATAGTAAACAAGGTGTACTTCCCATTTATACGATTGGATTTTTGAAATCAAGTCCATATTTGATTCAACAACACATCCAAGTTTAGAGCTTCACTAGCCTTTTGCGTCACACAATGCATGCCAAGCAGGGCTTGGAGAGCGCTTTTTGTTTTGAAGAGAGCAGCTTTGGTCTAGAGAGTTAGTGTTCCTCCCCAAACACTCATGCCAAGGCTTAAAAGCAGGATAAAAATAAGCACTTGCGATGACCTTTCTGCTCTTTAGGAACAGCAAACAAATCATATTGAGCCACAGCTTGCAAAGCTATGAAAATCAAGCACGCTAAGAATTACAGAAGACATTGGAAATTGCAGTCTTGGAGGAGAAGTTTGAGGAGCCCGGCCTTCATTTCACGTGTGGCAAGCATGCACTAGACCGGGATTCCAAGTCCTTGCAAGCCCATACCTAGTGCTTCGCCGTCTGACGAGCAAGGCTGGAGGTGCTCTTACTATCCTAATTTCTAATGGATTTTGTGAAAATGTGTGTGGTCTTTAACCCTTAAAGGACGGACGGATCACCGTGGCTTGCCCTGCTTGTAGCATTCTACAATGTTTTGCACATGGGCACCAGTAGTATTGCTTCAAAAAGTTGAAAAAGTCAATACTGCATGGTGCCCTCATGAAAATTGCAAGAAGGGCAGCTAGGGAGCTAACACCATGTATCACAATTTGGGTTATAAAACAAAATGAATGTATTTCAAGAGGTAATTTTTTGCCTTCCATGATGCACTACGCATTTATGATCACTTTTGAAAAAAAATCAGATCAAAATCAGTCTTTTTTTGGGATACATAGTTGTTTTTTTGAGGCAAAGGACGTTTTTTGTCCGTGCAGACGTTTAGGGATTAAAGAGTTAAGCTGGCGGAGGCCCCTAAGCAAAAAAAAAAACAAAAAAACAAAAAGTAAAAACAAAGAGGCAAAAAGTTGGGATTTCAGTTGGGAACAATCAGCAAAATCAAAAAAGGAAGCCTTTTTGCAAAGAGAATTGCATAGAAAGGGAAGCAGTCAGTGGTCATGGCAGAGAAAGGAACGCAAACATGCGGCCACTAACTTATGGCGGTATGGCCAAATGGCCAATGCTACACGAATCTGGGACGCGATTGCAGAAGAAAAGGGCCACACTGGCACTGCAGTGCAGCCCGATGCCGCCGCTGCCGCACACTAGAGTCTAAAAGCACTCCGGAGTCCGGAGGTGAGTTCTTTTGGTAAACGCAGAGTCCACCTTTCATGGGAAGAAAGCCATTATAAGGGATTTGGACCCAAGTATGGGCCTTTTCCCCCAAAATTATGGAAAGTTTGGAAACACTTCCATTTGCATATAGGTAATCTATAGCAATATGACATGGCATTAGAGCGATCATGTCAGATGTCATTATTTAATTAATTTTTTGAGAAAAAAAAAAAAAAAAAAAAACTTTTTTTGGACTTTTTTTTAATATATATATTTTTTAATATTTTTTCTGACAAGTAGTGGCTGGTTTCCACATTGGGGACATCCAAATTCACAGCCTTTTTTTGGGTTCAAATCCCTTGTAATGCTCCTTTTTATTTCACTAACAAGACTACGAGCATCTCCTGCAGCATGTTTAATCCCTGAGTGCCCAGACCAAATTCGTGCAGTGTTAGACCTCATTGCAAACAATTTGGCACCACAAGTTCAAAAACAACATCTACAAGAGTTAGCTGTTGATATTGCACTAGGCTTAGGGTCCACATATGCATGAAAAATTTGGTAAGTTTTTGTTGCATGGATTAAAAGATTATAACGGTCAAAGACAACAAATTGTCAAATATGGAGAAGCCACATTTTGGCATGTGGGGCACTTAGGGGTTAAAGAAGCGCCTGGAAACTAGGTTTGGAGGGGACAGGAGCAGCAAGTAGCACAACAGGGCTTGAAGTTCCCTTGCAATCCGCAAAGTTTGAAGGCATGTACTTGTGTTACAACAAATTGCAAGGGTACATTTGGAGTTGCAACGTGAACAGTGTGTGAACAATGCTTGGCAAGGACCATGAAGGGGGCCTAGAGAAAGCTCAAATTTGATGTGAAAGTGGCTAAACTTGAATGGCCCCGCTCCTGCACATGAACAAGTATATTGCTGTTGGAGACTTGAATCGTAGAAGCTGTTACGGGTTGAACGCAAAGGGTTGTTTTAACGTGCTGCAAGAGATGCTCTAAGTAGTAAATAATTGTCCCTATTTGTTAGTTGTTCAATTTTACCCAAAATTAGGACAAACTTCCAAGTTGGTCCGTAATTAGCACAATAATTCCTCTATCCCTCTAAAAAGCTTCAATTTAGTCACATTTCTTGTACCAATAAAAAGCTCCTTTTTGCTAATTTCCAATGTTGAGAAAGCGTTTGCCATGTTCAATGATCTCATGGGGGCAAGTTAAGCAATTAGAGAGCATTCCTCTCCTAGCAAGCTTGGCCTTGTTCATATGAGGTACCATTGTTGCTACTAATCTTTAAGTCATCAATAATGAGGAGCTCACAACATGCACAAATATGGTACTTTTTACATGGAGTTTGGATGTCCAAACTACAACATCAGAACTGGAGATTTTGCATACATTTAGTAGATGATATATTGATTTAAGAATGCATGTGTCACTAGCACAAAGATTAGAAACACAGTTAAATCTTTGCAAGGAAGCTTTTTAAACATTTTTAGAGGGACAAAGGGAGTATTTGTTAAATTGGAAAAAAATATATGTTTTTAGGACTTCTGAATTTTGTATTTATGATAATTCCTTTGAGATCGTACATCATTGATGTAAGATCTTGAAAAAATCATCTTAAAATTCACTCCAAATCACCAAAATGTTCTCAAACATGCAAAATTTAGAAATCTCAAAATTTGTCCTTTTTCCCAATTAACTATGGTGATAATTGTAAAACCTAGAAACAATAAACAAGTTTGTAATATGTTAAAATTGTGTGTTGTTCTCAACACCTCAAGGATGTTGTTGAATTGTGTATGCTCTCATGTGTTGTATACAGATGGGGTACTTGAATAACTCATAAATCCCATTGGAATTGTAAATTTTAAAGCCAAATCACAAACGTATTGTTGCCTAGGATTTTTTGAGATATTTTGGCATTTGTCATAAAGTCATTTCTTCAAGTATCAAATGGTCCTTGTATGAATACAGCCAACAATTGTGGTAGACAACATCCTTCAGTACAGATGTGTTTTTGTTTGGGGCTAGCACAGAAGTTTGCCTTTGTATAAAATAAAATAAAGACCAATTAAGGGTCACTAAATTTAAATACAGAAATTCAGAATTTGCAAATTCTGACCTAAATTGGTAATTCTTAAACTCAAGCATTTTCCACTAAGTGAGAAGTCTAATTTTTTTTCACCCAAGGTCCATTTGAAGGAAAGAAAGGATGCATGAAAGATGGAGGCGGGGTGGGTTTTTGTTTTAAAAAACTCACTTCCAAATTGCTTTTACTGCGCAACCAACCATACAGCCTTTGAAAGCCCAATTGCAATGCTTGACATGGCAGGTTCTTGTGACAAAGTTTTGATCTTCTTCAATGTGAGTTAACACAGACGCTTTTTCTTGATATGTGTGTGTGGAACGCGTAGGAGGACATGTCTAGCAATTGTTTTTTCTCACACAACATATTCCATACTCCAAACAAGCAATGAGCAGGTTCCATAGGACCCCAAAAATGGGAATAATCATGTGGGAACCATTTAGGTGGAGTAGTTCTAGTTTTCATGTACTTTTAGGGTTTTGTTTTTTCATGTTCAATCCTGTAATATTTGTTGCTCCTCAGAATGAAACTCAAAACAACATTTTTTGAATAGTGTTAATGAATGATAGACCCCTTAGAGCATCTCTTGTCACCCGTCAAATGAATCTTGCAGGTTCATCCATAGTGGCTTCTTTGTTTAAAATCTCCAATAGCATTGTACTCATCGATGTGCAAATGCAAGACCTTTCAGGCTAAGCCACATTCACGGCAAATTCTAGCTCTATACAAGATCCCTTCATGGCCCCCAACACACACGTGGAAGCAAATACAAAAAAAAAAGGGGGAAGGAGGGCTCCCTCGCATTGTTGTCGTGCTCTTGCATGGACTTTGCGCTGAGATACAAGAGAACTTCACATCTTGCCTCCTAGTTCTTGTTCTTGTCCCTTGCAAACCTAGTTTCCAAGTGCTTATTTAACCTCAAAACGACATTGACGACAGAATGCGTCCTCAACCAATTTTTGAAGTTAAATAAAACCTTACAAAATGATCATTTTTAGTAGTTAATATTTTTGAAAAAATCTTTTTGAAGTCTAGTTTTAGCTTCAATAATCTGATTTTGCAAATGATTGATTACGATTTTTCTAATCAAGATTTTGTGCACATTTGTCCATTGCAATCTTGACTCCGTGTAGTGTTGAGGGCTCTTGGGAATGAGCCTTAAATACACTAGATTTTTGAGAAAAAAAATTCACATTAGAAATTCATTTGAAAAAATTGTAGAGTAGACTTTGAGAAGTCATAAATTGATTGGGGTTATGCATGTTAGGCTCTTTAACCCCTAAGCGCCCTAGGGGCCAAAATATGGCCTCTCGGTTTTGAAAAATGTCTAGGTTTGACCATTATAATCTTTTCAATTGTCCGGTGAAAGGACATGTCTTTTTTCTTGGAGCTCAAGGCCTATGTTCACTACCAATCAATACGGTCAATTTTTGTGGATCTCTTTGAATTGATAGTTTGATTGGAATGAATTCCAAAGGGTCTGGATTTGAGTGAACTTGCACTAGGCGCTCAAGGGTTAACCTCATATTTTTTGGTAACCAACTTTTTAAATTTGACATGTGAAAAGAAGATCAAAAGCCTTCAAATTAATTTCACGGTTTTAACACACTCATGATTAAACATTATAATCTTTCAATCCATAAGAGATGTTGTTGTGATTTCTTTTCTAAGGTGATTTTAACATGTCTAGTTTGATTATATACAGTTACCATTTAAAAAGAACTAATACAACTTATCAAAATGCTGACTTTTTGTTCAAATTAGAGCAAATTCCTAGAAACTGAGGAACTATGGGTCAAAACGGCATGAGGAAGGAGCCCCATTGCCCCCAAATATTGGAAATCTCCCTTTGACAAAGGGCAACTGCAATCCACAAATGATCTTAGCTCTTGTGTTTGATACCACCAAGTAGGGAATACCAAAACAACCATGTAATGTTGTGGCCTGGGCCTAGGGAATACCAAAAAGGCCATGCCCCGGACCTTGGGCCCCTGAGCCTGACTTGCTGGTTGAAGGCCGGGTTCTCTGTGGGAGACTCGGGTTAGAGCCTGCCAGCTCAATTGCTCCAGCTTAGTGTGCATTCATGTTTACTGAGACTAGAAAGGGTTCAAGCTCCAAGGACATATTATGTTAAAATGTGCCCTCATTAGTGAGTGTTCAGAGGTTATGGTGCAATACAAAAGAGGTAGGATGTGATACAAAAGAGGTTATGGTGTGATACTAAAGAGGGAGGGTGTGATATTAGAGAGGTGGGTGTGATATTAACCCCTAAATGCCTACGGCACCAAATTTTGGTGTCCACAATACTTTGAAGTCCAATAAACCTAACAAAGTTGCAAATTGTAATAGTTAATATTTTTTAAATATTCTTTTTGAAGTCTAGTTTTAGCTTCAATAATCTGATTTTGCAAATGATTGATTATGATTTTTCTAATCAAGATTTTGTGCACGTTTGTCCATTGCAATCTTGACTCTGTGTAGTGTTGAGAGCTCTTGGAAATGAGCCTTAAATACACTAGATCTTGGAAAAAATTCTACACTAGAAATTCATTTTTAAAATTTGTAGAAGAGATTTTGAAAAGTTGTAAAGTGATTTGAGTTATGTATGTTATGCACTTTGACCTCATGTTATTTTGGTGACCAACTTTTTAGATTCAACAAGTGAAAAGAAGATTGAACAACTTTAGTTGTTTTTGCAATTTTAAAACCCTCATGATTAAGCATTATAATCTTTCAATCCATACATGATATTGTTGTGTTTTCTTTTCCTATGTGCTCTCTAACATATCTAGTTTGAATTTTTACAATTACAATCTTGAATTTTTTGATAAAACCTATTAAAATGGTGGCTTTTTGTTCAATTTAAAGAAATTTCCTATGAGCTCAAAATAGGCCTCAGGCATTTAGGAGTTAAAGGGGGTGGGGTGTGATATTAAAAAAGTAGGGTGTGATATTAAAGATGTGAGTGTGATATTAAAGAGGTGGGGTGTGATATTAAAAAGGTGGGTGTGATATTAAAGAGGTGGGGTGTGATTTTAAAAAGGTGGGTGTGATATTAAAGAAGCTAATGTTACTACTAACCGTACTACTAAATTCTCAATTACCTTTGTAATATCATATCCTAACCTCTTCAATATCACATCTCCATTCTCTGTGATATTATGGATACATACATAGTGACTTTTGTAATATCACATTTGACCTCTTTAATATCACACCCTACCTTCTTTAATACCACATCCTACCTCTTTAAAATCACAAAATTTGCTTAAATTAGAATTTATAATTTAGTAGTGGGAGGAGGTTAGTGATTAGCGTGCTAGAAGAGAGTTACAAGATCACTTGATAACTTTTGTAAAATGAGGCCATAACCAGTTTGAGTAGTCAACCACCTTTGGAGGTGGGTGATAAACTTATCATACTTGATAACTGATAACTTGCAAAAGTGGTTGAGTTATGGGATGAACCCTACCTTAGTCATCGGGTGGGAATCTCTAGAAAACATCCAGGTTTGGCACCCTTTATTCACCTTGTAGAACCTCACAACCTCAAGATAGAATATTTGTACTATATTGAAACAACATTTCTAATCATGTTGATCAAATTCTGCAATTGCTAGGACAAAAGTTTGTGGTGAAAGAGTTTGCTAGGGATGTCAAGGGCTTAGCTGTGGTAAGAATCAACTCTCCCTAAAAAATGGTTTTTTTCTCAGCATCACAACTCTTGCAACAAAAAGGATTAGTGGCAATATTTTCTTCAAGCAACATTTATGCAAGATAAGGGCCTCCCGCATAGGCAATCCCACAATTGCGGCACTAGCTGTTTATTCAAGCTTTACCCTTGTTCCCAATGACTTAAAAGTGAGAATGCCCCTTGCGTGAAGCCCTTATCCTATATGTTGTAATTATGCATGTTCCTATTCCTCTCATCAATCACAACACGCTCCCACATTTTGGCCAACATATTCTTCACCTACACCTTGTGTGCCAAAAGATTTGAACTTCACCAGCAAAATCCAACATTTCTCACTTTGAATTGGTCTTCTTAAGTACATGCAGTCAAAGTTGCATGTAAACTTTATATTACATCTACATTGAATATTGCATTTAGGTTGCCTTGCCTTAGAAATTTACCTCATGAATCATCACTTGACCACTTGGAGGTGCATGCAACTCTCCGGATACTTGGATTTTGCATGGTTCACATCTTGAATGCTCGAAATTTATTTATTTTGCAATGTTG